>JABUQX010026294.1:0-27500 GCA_015478945.1 Trachelipus rathkii
AACTTTCATAATGTTTCTTAACCTAATCATTACCAAATATATGCCCTATATATAGATATTATGATTTAAATTTTTCTGTGACAATGTTTATATCATATCATCACGACCCAAATTAGTTCATTAACTAAAGTTCAGTTAACCCAAAAATTCCATTTAAAATTAATTTTTCCTAATAGTTTAATATTTCCAATACTGACATCAGTTAGATAAGTAAGCTTTTCTGTTTAACGGATTAACAAACGAATGTAACTAAAAATTTAAAACCTAGTGATAACTTGAGAATATTTGTTAGTATATACCAAATATATGACCCTAATTTCCAGTTTTTTTCCCCAAATGTTTAATTCCCTTCCCAGACAATGACGAATAAATCCTGGCTCCATTTGGAGTCCGCCGAAACGCACCGGCCTACGAGCATAACTATATAATAATATGTCCACCGTCATTATATATATAATATACTATATATATATATATATCAGTAATACATATATTATCTTGGGGCTAGTATATATATAGTATATTATATATACAGTACGAGCTAGGCTTCAGTCTATATATCATAGCCCAGGACAATCGGGTTAGAATGATGGCAGATGGAGATCGAGTGGAGGATGCCCCCCTACCTATTTAATGCGCGCAGATTGGTTTTTTGCTCCGGCGAGATCTGAAGAGAGTTGAGAGGTCTGAGTAAGAATATATTTGGCCCCACAGAAAAAGTAAGTAGGTTTTAGTGTGTAACTAAGGACGGTGGCTTGCAAAGAAAACGGTGTATATTTTTTTATTGTTTTTTTTAGTTTAATTACGGTTATGTAATGGTTGTGAAGTAATAGGAGACATCAGTTCCTCTATACGTGACAGTTATGGTTAGATGGTGAGCGCAGCTGGAACAAAGTGTCCGAGTTTAAATATTATTATACATAAATAGAGGTTTTAGGGGTGAAATGAAATTATGAAGGAAGGCAGTGATGCAGAGTTGTAGTAGGAAAGTTGTGAATGGCTATGCGGAACGATGGGCTGGTGGATTTGGAATTAAATCCGTTATGAATGTAAAGGACTTAGTCTTGAGCTCCAACATAGTGCTATGTAGTGGTGGCTCTCACTATTTGACGTGTCTATCGTTTGTTACCTGGTTATTGTATTATTAGTAGGTCTGAGTTATGTGAGTATTGGTCTAGGAATAAGAGATTATTATTTGAAATAAAAAGTCAAATGTGTCTAGATAATGTGACAATCTTAGGATGTGGTGTGCTAGGTCTCTTTGTGAGAAGAATTGATTATAATGAAGTCGTAATGAACGTAATTAGTGAGAAGGTTTTGTGCTGGTGGTCCTGGTTGAAGAAAGGGTAAAATATATTGAGATGGTAAAATGAAAAGTTGTTGAGATTAGGATATGTTTGGTCATAAATCCAGTTGGATAATAAAATTATAATAAATGAATTGATAGATACGAATTTGGTTAAGGATTGTATAGTGCCGCGGATCGATGATAATTTGTAGTTGAGGAAACACCGACGGCTGGAGATAAAGAAGAAAAAGTGGATTGAGTCCTAGGTAAAACGAATGATTTTGAATATAAGAATTGTGAATTGTTGAAGTTTGGGTAGAGGCGAGAAGAAAGGTGTTATAACAAAGGAGTGAATGTGCGTGGTTTGTGAATTGGATGTTTGGTTTGTGGCCCACCATGCTGCCAAGGAGATATGAACCCTTACATTGAATCGATCTAACCATATGGTGAGGTCCGTCCGTGTTAAATTAAATAGGGTCCATGAAGCTTTAGGGTTGAATTTTACTGACTGCGAACGAGTTCTCACTAATAAATGGTACAGTATCAACTGAGGTATAATAATATATAAGGTGGCTAGAGGTTAAAGCGGTGGCTTTCTTTTCGCTATTTGTCATATCTTTCTACTGCTTCTTCTTTACCGATGCATGTATCTACGCACCTTACGGCACCAATCTTGAGTGGAAAATAAAAAGAAAATGATAGAAGAAAAAGATTATTATTATTATATTAATATGTATATATAATAATATATATATATTATTATTATAATTTAATATTTATATTTATTATTATAAATTATTATTATATATATATAATAATATTATTATTATTAATTATAATATATTAATTATATAATTTTATTATTATATTATATTATATTAATATATATATATATAATTTAATAATTATAGATTATATTATAATTATATATTAATAATATATATTATATATATTATCATAATATTTACTATATATATTAATTTATATTTATTATCATTATATTATAGTCTTAAGGGCGTCTTCTGTTATTGAGAATAATAGAGATTTATATAATAAAATGGGAAATGAACGTATTAGGAGAGTTGTGTAAGCAATGATGAAAAGGGAATAAATGAAGCACGGTGTTGTAGGAAATAGGATGGTTTTAGTTCAATGTGGGAAAGGTAGATGAGTGATAGTCGGTTGGTTAGAGGAATTGTATTATTATTTAATTAGTGTAGTGAGTTTAGTTTGTTTATAGGTGATATCGACCTCGGCTGGGATATTATTTGTGAGAACGAAAAAGAAAAAGTCGGATTGAAGTTTTCTGTTAAGGAAGGTCTGGAGGAGAAATGTGAGTTTGGATGTGGGTGGTAAATTTTGGTTTCACTACTATACATTAACACAGGTAAACAACATCCCTCAATGTAAGAACCCTAGCGCATTCAAGAATTAGTCCTTTTAAATCCACGAAGGATTTAATTGCGTTAATCGCCAGTCGCTTTCCTACCATTCACATACTTTTCTATCTATATCTACTGCTAGTCAATCCGATTGACTTATTATCCAAAAACATTATATCCTAAATATATATTATTATCATAATTACTATTATTATTATTATTATATATAGTATAATATTAATTATTAATTATATTAATATGATATTCATATATTATTATATTTTTAAAACTCAGACAATATTGCCCAGCTGCTCACCATCATTAACATGAAACTTTCATCCCGAGGAGCTGTCCCTCAATTTCAACGTGGCATAACCTTAAATCTATATCTATCTTTTGCTTATCTAAAACCCCTTTTTTAACAACACCTGCCAAGATTCCATCTATCAATCTTCTCAAAAACTTCTTCAGATATCGCCACATTCTAAAAACACAAATCATTGTCGCATTTATTATAATAAGTAGGGTCATCCTCCACATAATGAATCGTAGATTAATCCTATTCCTTAACCACTTCACTGATTTAGCATCCATGTCCAACAGACACTTCCAACATAGAATAAACTTTCTCCCTCGTAGATAACTTTTTACTCGCATATACACACCTTCACTCTGCCTTCACCAACTCTACGTATACTTATGAAACACTTTGTGTTTAAAATAAGTTAAATTAAATCATTACAACACAAACCAATAGACCTCTTCCCTATCAGAAAATCAATTACCTGCAATCCCCAATACTCTCATTTTTACTCCTGACACCCCCCAAACCCACCTGTTATACAATCCCTTTTTTGATAACTGAAAATAACCATATTAAAATATATAACTTTATAGTAAATACTATATACTATATATATATATGTAAATAAATATAATATAAAATATTTTAATAAATATTTATATTATATAATGTCTCTTGATATAAATGATAACTTCTATTATTAAAAATAACTATCTTTTATAATATATATAAAAATTAATATTAATTAGTGTATTTTATATCTTCTCTTCACCTTCTCCAAATAATATATTCCCGATAGGTATATGAGGCATATACAAAAAGATAGTAAAAGATTTACATCCCAGCATTTCTACTCATGCTCCGGGATAGATAACGCAGACCAGGCGACCCAATAATCCAAGTCGGAAGAGCAAAAGCATGACGCCCTCCACGCCCTCTGTACCTCATCCAGTAGACTAAGAGTTAATAAACACGTATTTTATGCAGACAGAGATAGAGGAATCCCACGAACCTAGAGTTACCATGGAACAAAACATGATTTTCTTTCATGTTTGGACCTACAACCAGATATTATTCGGATCTCATTAATCCACTACAACTATATCCTTACAAAATTAGGGTTAAAGGTTCTTCAGCACGAAATGCTAACAGAAGAGATTTCCACATCCCTTGGTAATTATCACCAGTAGCTGTATGACCTAACACCAATGTATCACTCTCACGCCTATATTTATATTACACATAAACACAAAACCTACCTGTGCCATTCAACTATCTATATTCACCTTACTATTATTAATTCTCGCCTCTGCCAACTACATTCTCTACCTTCACGGAAAACATTCTCAGTACTAATTTTAATACCCGACTAACTTCTCACAATCCAAACTTTTTCTTCTAGTGAGTTATACATTTTACTCCCAAGTACCTATAGGTTAATATATAATCGTATCCCAAAACACATATCCACTTTAATACACATCCGCTTTAAACCAATCCACGTATCAATTCCTACCTTTTCAATATTATGAACCAATCACATCTCAAACAAACATCAGTATTATATGTCTATCTCAAATTTACTCCATTTTCTACAAACAATATCATCAACACGATATATACTTATTCTAATAATAAACGTTTCTATAATTATCCTCATTTATTCCAAAATCATACGCGCAGCAGCTGATAACAATATCGCCACATGCTCTTCGTCTAATTTATTACCATCTTTTCACAAAATTGAACTTTAGTTCATATACTTATCTTATTTATTCCAAGGACCTAATAAGTCTCTAAACTAAACTATATAATTCACACAATTAGCACGTGAGGGTTAAACATAACTAATTAGCCCTATGTTAAAGTAACGCTATGACCTAAGATCAAGATTTAAATAGAATGTTTTTACGTTAGGTACTTAATGTTATATATAAATATGATTGAGGGATGTAAACCTTTGGCCTCCCTCTACGTTTAGGCTTAGTTAAATAATTAAAATAATTGCATTATAATAAATATATATAGAATAATTACGTATTTAATAATGTTTATATCATAAATATTAATTACTCAAATCGTTATTTTTTTTATAAATATCATATACATATACATATATAAATATATTATAAAATATGAGAAAATAAATTATTCCTTATTATTTGCCTATTTTTATTCACTTCTTCAATTTCATTTTTGTTTCGTTTATACGTTTATATGTTATCTTATATTATACATATTTATTATAATGGAACTAAACTAAATATCATTTATATAAGAATTCATTTTATATGTAAGGGGTTAGGGGATGCTTTAGAAGTCTCTAAACCTATTCCATATAAAAAATTGTAAATTACATAAGTTATATGTAAAGTAACAATAGGTGAGGATAAAACGACTCGGACTGCGTATCCTCCCTACTACAAACCATTAAACATCATCGTTAGGTATAGTCCCTCACTATTATATATAGGCTGTATATACAATATAAAAGTAAGGAATTTGAAATGCGTCCATTATCTAACAGATCATATGCAATTTCTCTAAAAAATTTTGGCCCTTCTCCTAAATTATTGGCACATAATTTTATACGATGGATGAGAATAATTTATATAGCGTGCGGACAAGTTTAGCTAGTCCTAGTCATATAACTTATAACATTAAAATATTTCCATTTAAATAACTACTTTATTAATAGACGAAAAATTTTAGAGGTGTTTCAGATTAAGACGAAGTAATTAGTTTATGGAATATATATATACCTAGTTATATATATACAATATAAATATTATAATTGATAATTTATTCCCTAATAATATTATAATATGATACCCACCCGAACTCACCTACTCCCAAATCTCCTTAAAAAATGCCAATTGAAATTGGATAAATTTATCTCACTATATATAATCATTATATATATATAATATTTATAATATTATTATAATATATTCTATTATATAATTATCATATATTAAAACTTAAAGTACTTAGTGATATAATAATTTTATACTTTAGTTTTAATTAAGATCTTTATTTATTTATATTATATTTTTCTAGTATTAATAATATATATATATAATATATATGTTAGTTAGATATATCATGAGAAACACAAATATAATAAAAATCATTTATTAACATAATTTTTAGTATAATAAATAAAATATATATTTAATATTAATTATATAATATATTATTATATATATTTATATATATAATTCAGAGCAAGAAAAAATAAATAGATAAATAATAAAGAAAAAAATTTTCCAACCAGTATATATGAAATAGTAGACCATGCCCCCTTTACCCATAAGTAATCCCTAAAACACCTAAAATATTGGTTAATTTTCCATATGGATAGGCCGTTATGTTATAATACTAGTAGAAGAATATTATACATAATAAGTACAAAGAAGTAAGAGCTAAAATGTTAAAAGAGTGTTATAGCCCATTTATCCTTAATACCTCAAAGATCTTTCTTTTAAAATAAAGATTTTTTGTAGCATAAATAACAGAGAAACACTAAAATTTAGAGTATCTATAGGAAAAAACTCTAGGAAAAACGTATTAATTGTCTACGGTTAATATATACCAAATAAAAGTTCCCGCGGTGTTCGTCCCTATATCGAAAGAAAAGTTGTTCGCGATGCTGACCTGGAGTTAGGATTAGCCGGCACATTAAGGCCGGTTTTCTAGGGTATTTAGTGGTGAAGTTAGTTATTAATATCTCTTGTTCAGTAGGTCAAATATATCCCTACCTACTCAAAGCCTCTCCTTTATAACCAATTATATTGCCAATTCAAAATTTTGGATTACTATTACTCTCGAAAAAAAAAGCTGTGATCAAATACACAGAAGAGAAATCCCTCCTGGGGAAAGGTAGTCCAAGCCGTTTATATCTCTATTAGTGTTTTTTTTGTAATTTCTGCATTATGTAATGATGAGATGATCTCTGAATGAATCTGGGTCAAGAAATCCCTGAGCAATAACACGAGGGGTGCCTTATCCCTTCCCTCTGTTAACCCAACAGATTATACATATAATTCTTTTTTATACAAAAAAGTGACCGGCTACCGTAATAAAATGTTAAACCGTCCAGTGATAATTGTGGACAAACTAAGAGTTGCCCTATACTCCTGTGTCCGAGTTTCCCATTAATTCTCTTCCATAATAAACTAAAACTTGGGTTTTATGCAAAAATGCAAATGCTTCAATAAATAGTTCCTGTATATAGTAAATTACATGCTTATAATAGAATAATAAATATATACAAAAAAGAAACCTAAATAATTAATAATAGACAAATATCCACTATAGATCTGCATATACTTAATAATTTGTTGAGTAAATAGGAAGAAGAATTGAATAATATATTGTAATCTATATTTAATTATAAAATTATAGGCAAAAAAGTTATACTAATTCCTATATATATATATAAACTATACCTTTTTTCTGATTTATATAATTATTATTAAATAACTTTAATAAATATTATATATAATTATATTGATATATAAAAAGCAATATTCACGAACACAAGAGTTCAATCTTTCATAAAAAGCACCCGTAAAAAATTGAATTTATCTGAATATTTTTAACATGTTTATTTGCTTACCAACACTTCTGGTCCTTAATTTTATTAGAACAGTATACTGAGAGATTGAATAAAATTTATCTCCTAATAGTACAGCTGGACTCCAAATCAATTTTTGTCTAAAACTAAGTTTTTTGAAATAATATTTTTTATAAATATATTTAAGAAATGATTTTAATGTATTCTTCCAAAATGAATTATAAATTTACCGAATGAGCACAACTTCAAGACATAAAACAAGTTAAAACATAATTGTGACTGATCCAAGAAACTGATATTCCTCGTAACGACTAGCATACTGTAAGGGTACCTACGTCCTAGATCTTTTATAGAAAATATATATATTAAAGAGTACCCAGCCGAGTTTGAGAAATGATCATTGTAAAATATAATAATAACTATTCTGTTTAATTTCTCTCTCTGCCTCTTCCAATCTCTCGTGTTTAAGAACCGAAAGAACTAGAAATAAATACGTATAACCATTTTTTTGCACATATATGTTGCGTAAACTAATATAAGTAATATTAACATTAAGAACATGAAAAGAGTGTTTTAGGTAGTGTGTGTGAATGTTTAGACAGAGCTTCCAGATAAGCGTGCATACATTAGCGGGAGAAAATAACATCCATCCCAGAAACAATGTGCCCGAAATGAAGATCAATAAGAAAATAATCCAAGCTTGCACAATATAACAACCCATAACACATCCACACTCCTACAACCCGCCCTAAACAGAATATTGCTAAAATTTACTCATAAAAGAGAGCATCGCTATTACTCATAAAAATTTACTTTGAGAAGCACATAGTGGAGCGCGATCGGAAAGTTGCGAGCACCACAAAAAAGCTTCAGATATTACTAGAGTCTGTTGTGGTAAAAGTAAGGAATATTAAATCAACACTTATTTTAGTGGAGATATAAATTAAAAACCAGCTTCCCATTCCCCTATAAGCCGCAAATTGTACCAAATCCCCGCTGTAAATGAGCATATATGCATACTTCAGAAGAGACCAACAAGTTGGGTGGTTATAAAAAGCAAACTGATGAAGTAAAAGAGTAGAGACCTTAACAAAATTAAGCACCAAGCATGCTTTTCCCCCACCGAGTAGTGCTTATTAAAAACTATCAAAATCTTACCCGTAAGACGCGCTTATCAATATTAATTGCTTAAGTGCACTTTTCAATATCCACACGTACCAACCCCTCACCTGCGACCACCACCCTTCCCTCTCACTCACCGTAAATACAAACAAGAGCAGAGGCGCTACAATTTGCTCCAGCATTCTTATAAAGTGAAATCTTCAAACTACTCTTTCCATTGAATACTACTTAAGCTCTTTTGCAAATTAGAAGATTGAATATATTGCTATTATAAATGTTAAAAGGTACAATACTTATTTTATGTCAAGGATAAAAACTATTTTCTTGACATACATATTTCATAAAATTTCATCAAAGTACTATAACTATGTTCTTTACTATATTAATGTATAAATAACCATCTCTACCACTACTTTATAATACCAAACAAAATTTATATTTGTTCATTAAATTTAGTGGTTATTTAAACTTCTATTTATTATAATAACTATTCAATGAGCTTGGATAATGAGAAATGAATAAACTTCAATATAATTAAAAGTTATCTTACAAATTATTTTCAATATCTTATATCGTTATATAAACACTAAAATTTTCATGATTTTATGTTAGGTCAAAGTATAGGTGTTATTATTACTTAATGTTTTATAATATATTCAATAAAATATTTAATTAAATTTATTACTAATATGTTTTTTTGGTACAATATATGATATAGGCAATTTGATCACTTTTTATGATACCTTTTTAGAACCTTTGTTCTAGATCTTTTGACCTATTTATTTTCTGCCTTTAGACTACTTCTTTCTGCCTTAATTTTGCACCTTTTTCTGACTTTTGACCTTTTTCTGACCTTTTTGTGACCCTTTGGTCAAAGGACCTTGATATACTGTAGGTGGCCTTGTGAGGGTCTTGAACCAAAAGTGTAATTTAACTACTCTAACTCATTGATATAATTTATTATAAATTAAACTTTCACTAAAGTTAACGGATTTCCGATAATTAAAAAAAACTTAATATTTTTTAATTCACATAAAAAATAAAAGAAAAAAAAACTTTTTATATTTATTTCAACTAAAAAAACGGTATATAGTATAAGAATGATAAAATAAACGGTACTATAGTTAAAAAATAACTAAAATCGCCATTTATTCACTACCACCTGAATATATGTCGCTAGGACTAAATCATATGTTATCAAATATGATTAGTAAATGAATTAATAATGAAAAAGTATATTAATTATAAATTATATTTAATAAATAAAGTAAAAAACTAAAATATAGATATATATTTATTATTACTATATATATAATACTAGTTATGGTATGTTATGTTATGTTGTTAATAGTTCAGCTAAGAGAAAATTAATAATGAGCAACTATTAATCAGTAATCAGTGTTATGTGGGTGAAAATAATAAACTGAGAAGGGGAAAGATAAATGACGGGTAGTATTCAAATTGGGCCAAAATGAATTTCATCCCTCCCTCATTGTGAGGCAATATTACCTACTTATTCCCCTGAAATTATTGATTCTCCTCAATACATGCAAATCTCCCTATCATCCCGTGATATAACTGCTCCCAATCATGAATAGTGTATTGTCTTACGTTCCCGCATCGCGTCGGAAGTTTTTTATATCCCCCAATTACCTCAAATTGAGACCAGATTTTTTTCATTTTAATCCCTCAAGACTCCTTTCTCTTGTCCCCGCGGGTGAGCTATTTACACATCGCGTTAACTGAAATGAAAAGGTATTACATAATTAATCAGAATTAACTTTTACTAAAATCCGCAAAACGTATTATTAAAGCTCTTAAAATATGGTGTTAAATCAATGCATAAATATTAAATATATTTCATGGTTAAAGACAGAGAAAATGAAATATGAAGAACATTAATATATATACAAGGAATGCTTTATACACTTATTAAAGCTATCCACTATGTTAGATATTAAAAGAAAACTTGAATGATTACAAAACATGTAAATCAATAAAATCTACTGTTATACTGTACTCATTTTAGTCAAGAAATAAATAAAAAATTTAAAATTAAAACTAAATCTAAATTTAAATATAAATTTACAATTATTTACAAAGAGCTCTTACCTTTCGGCAACTCTTTGAGACCAAAAGACTTCCCTCTTGAGAAGGAAATACACCGTAACATAATATGCTAATTTATTAATTTTATTATTGTAAAATTATTATATATTATATTATATATATAGAATAAATTATATATCTTAATATATATATATTAAAATTAATATATTATATAGTACCATATATATATAATGTATATATATTATATAATACTTAAATAAAAAAAAAAAAAAACATTATAAAATAATTAAACTAATAAATAAATATAGGAATACTAATACTAATAAAATATATGACTAAATATTTCATATATATGTAGTATATAATATATATATTATATATAATATTATTAAAAATTTAAATATTATTTCATATAATATAATATATATTAAATATTTTCTAAAAATCTTGTTTATTTATTAATTTATTCACACTTTATTCAAGATTACTTCATAAAGTGCCCTTTTCTATGGCTTAATCATGAGGATTATTATATATTCTGTCACCCATTTTGTAAAAAAATTTGTTTTGTATATTTTCGCGAACAATTAATATACAATATATGTTTTCATTTATAAAATTTATTAATAGAAAAATTTTGATGTTGGAAATTATTTATACTATAATATGTACAATATGATGAATAACTAGATATTAAATACCACACAGTGAGGTAATAATATATATGACATGCCTAAATAATGTACACCAATTTCCTATTTTAATTTAAACTATAGTGTTAGAATAAATCGTTTAATATTAATAGTAGTAGAAAAATATTTTCATAAGTACTATTTATTACAATATGTACCTTCATTTGAATTTTCCAACCTTTAACAGCTTGGCAAAGGTTTTTATTCGAATTTAGGATAGTTAGGTGAGAGTCCTCTACTAAAATAGTTGTGACAAAGACAAAGGGAGTCATCCTCTACTCAAAATTTATAGTCAATTAGGCTCTTTATAGTGGTCACAGAAAATATTCATTAGTGATTCGTGTAGGGCAGCATATCACCCTCAATAACCGTTCCTTACGGTTCTATTGTCTGTCGTCTGAAGACAGTTATGGCACTATCTACCAAATAACAATTTTGTAGTCGGCACCACCACTCCAAATGAGAAGATTACAAGCCTCAACATCCTGATGTCAAGGAAGACAGTCTCGTACCACGATTCCAATATATTTACCTCTCAACGAGATGTAGTGTTAATAAACGCACAATTAATCCAGAGAGTTTTATTATCTCCTTCAAAATTCCAAAAACATCCCATAAAAAATATCAAAAATTTAAAAATAAGTCTAAGTTTGTGAAATAAAAACTTTCTCCAAAGTCTAATCTTGAAAAAACCTATAATCGTATAAAGATAAAATTAGGGAAAATACAAATCTAGTTAACATATAATATTTTAAATAAGTAATTAAGCTTGTAAATTAAAAATTTATTTAGTCGTATTTCAATATTAACAATATTATTACAAAATTAAAAATAGTTTTCATATTATATTTTGTTCAAAGAAAAGTTTTTTTTTTGTAACAATTCATACAATTTTATTAAAAATAAAAGATTAATGTATAATATTATTATCGACAAACACTATATAAATATAATTAATTAAATATATTTCAATACTGTATTTCATCAAACATCTTTATTTTTAAAAACAATAAATATTACAAAAGATTATTATAATTATTATTATTATTGATTTTATTAATTTATTTAATTAGTATGAACAAATTACTTTACCTTTGTTTCCAAGAGGTTATGGAAAATTTTTAAAATTGAGAGATTCTATTGTATCTATCTATTAGACCTCTAAACTTTGTCCATTTATATTTAAAAATTAACATATAAAAGAACAAAAGAAATCAATAATACACATTGCAATTAATATTATAATACTATGAATATATATTATATTATTAATTAATATATAATTATATAAAAATTAAATATTATTAGTGCAAATAGTATTGCATATATATATATAAGTGTTATCTTTATCACTTCTTCTTCTGTGAAAAAATACTTCTATCTTATATAATTTATCAGAGCGCCTTATAATCGAACACTACTATTAAATAAAGGAGCTCACTATATTACCTATATTAAGCTTGTTTACTTATAAGAGTAGGGAAGATGACTCAAGGAGAGCGCACCGAAAACAAAAACAGATGCACCTACTGCAGTGGTCCAAAACCCTTTTTAAAAAGAATCGTATCCCTGACAAAACCTCTGTAAATCTCTGCTAAAACCCCCCTAGTTGTATCCGCTTCTCTAAATCCCTCGAGATGTCACGTGATCCAGCACTCTGCTCCAATCGTTCTCATAACGATTGAAAGTCTGAAAAAGTGGAGAGAGAGTAATTCCATAGGAAGTAAGAATACTAGATTTAATCTAGAATTGGAATCCTAGAGATGTATAAGAGAAAGTGAAGTGTAGGAAAGAGGAATTGGAATTCAGAGGCTACATTCCCGATGATGAAACCCTCTGATCACAGACCTATTTACAAATGGCAAGCCAAGCTTTTTCCGATAAAAGGGAAGAAGAGAAAATGGGTTGACAGTCCATAAAAAAGAATCATTAAGAGGAAAATATAAGTTAAAAAAAATTTAAACAAAAAGAGAGAAGAGAGAGAGAGATGGTTTTGTTCTTCAACTGGCGCGAGAGGAAAGACGTGTTGTTCTAAAGGCGAATTATGTCTATAAAAATGTTTTAAAATCAAAATGGAAGAAAGGAGATTAAAATGATGTATAGATATTATGATGAGAAATCAGTAAGAGAGATTCTACAGATTAGAGAGAGAGAGAGAGAGCATGAAATAATGAAGTAAGTTGAGAGAGATGTAAAACAGTACAACCTATACTTAAAGCGGAGAGTTATATATACTTAATATTAATATAATTAACATAATAATTAATCTATAAAAATAATTAATTTTACTGTACTAAAAGATTTATGAGTATTTCTATTAATAATTAAACTTTAAACATATTTTCAGTTTTATATAATAAATTAATATATTTTATTTTTTTTTTTAAGGGCATAATGCCAGAAAAGGCCAGGAGAAATTTATCTCAAAGTATGACAACTTAATAACAGGTAAAAAATCACAAATAATGCATTAAATAATTTGCTCAAGATATCAGTCAAGTATAAAGTCTTAAATTACCGAATGTAAAAAAAATATACAAAAAAAAATTGAAAAAGTACTTCTCTCTACAAGAAAAACAATAAATAAATTGTTTACATTATGGAAAGAATTAAACTTTTTTACTGTAAAAACATACTTTATATAGTAAAGTCTATTTTAACGTCCCCCCTCAACACTCTGTCCCCATTAATACGTGACTCAGAATGGCCCCCTTAAAAAAATTGAATAGTTCCAAGGAAATTAATAATAATTTACCCTAAATTATAGGGGGCCGACCGTTTGTAAGGTAGACATATAGTGGGGTACGTAATAAATCTACCCCCCGTCGTCCACTCTCTAGAGGCCAGAGACCCCGATTTACTAATGTATTAATGCGGTCTATCCCTTTGGAATATTCGTTAGTTTTAATTATAGCTATAATAAAAAAACGATAACGTTGTGACATAAATATAATAATAATCTTAATATACGTTATATCATTAAGCAAGTATTAACCAATAAATATGTATAAATTTATTTTTTAGTAAGTGTCGTACTTTTTCAAGTTTTGTTTTTTATTTTTTTTTTATTACATTCCGGTATAATTAAAGCTTTAATTAAACAATCAAAGTATGACCTTCCAATAATTAATTGATTATTTGTAATTCCTGAAGTGTCAACTAATTTACTAGATGCATTAAATTTTCTATCACTAAAGGGCTTAATTTTATTCTGTAATATTTTAATAGTCCATTTGTTTAAGTCTATTGGTAAAACGTATTAATTATATGAACATATTTATAAAGTTTTAAATATAATAATAAATACTAAGTATATTTATCTAATTTTATTTTTAATTGCCCTATAATTTACTTTGATATATAACAAATAAATTTATAACCTAAGTAATATAATTAAATTTTAAAATATCTAAACACATATTCGAAACAATTTTAACAAGTTTTTAATATAAAAAATTTAAAAATAAGGTAGATAAAAATAAATCTAGTCTTTAATCAAATATCATATATATTTTCTCCCTTAGTAAGTATTAATACTGCTATAATGTATTTACAACGGTGTAGTCAACAAATTCTAAAACATAATAAATATAAAACTAACTTCATAAAAGTTTGCGGGTCATCAAGCTCACATGTACCATATATATATATATTATATAATATTAATAATCTAATATATAATATATATAATATAAATATATAATATATAATATGTAAATTAATATATAATATAATAATATATAATATATATTAAATTAATATAATAATCAAACTATATTATATATTATAAATATATATAATATTATTATATATATATAAATATATAATAATATAAAATATAATATATTATTAAATATATTAAATTATATATATATATATGATATAATATAATAATTAAATTATATATACTTATAGACTTATAATATGATATAATATATAATATAATTATAATATATATAATATATATATAATATTTATATATATATAAATGAATTATTATAATTAATTATATAATATAATATAATATAATTAATTATATATATATTAATATATATATATATATATATATAAATAATAAATATTAAAAAATTAACTATATATATATAATATATATATATAATATATATATATAGAATATAAATATATAATTAATATAAATTATATTAATAAATATATATATTATATAATCAAATATATAATATATTATATAGATTAATATATATAATAATATAAATATATATAATATATAATATATAATTTTATTTATATTTTTAATGTATATATTTAGTAATTAAATATATAATAATATATTTATAATATATATATAATATAATAATATAATATATTAAAATGGTTGAAAGTCATAGTATACGATAGGGTTCGCACAAACTGAAAATTTAAAGTTTGAATTAAAATCGTATACTAAATATCCTTTATAAAGAGCAACATTTTAAATTAATTTACCTTTCTTGTTTTGTTTAAATCTAAACTTTTGAAATAAAAGTACATAAAGATAATGAAAATGTTTTTGTAAAAATGAGCTTCACATATATATATATAAAATATCTGAACATACATTTCTATGAAATAATAAATAAAATATATATATAATATATATATTAATATATATATAATATAATTAATATATATTATATATATATTATTATATATATATAACTATGACAAAGTCATATAGTATATAGATCCAAACAAAACAAAGTAGCTTGATCTAACTAATCACTTCCGAATAAATAATACTTAACTTACTTTCTCAGGTGGCCTCCAGGCTCCCTCATCTGTGAACAATGTATGATGTAGAATATAGAATAACACAATATTAATGGATATGTATTTTAAATTGCCCGTTCCACAAGTCGTCTAAAGCTAAACACCAATCATATAAACAACTATCCTCAAGATTAGATAACAGTGCTGCAGCACCTACCTAGTATTATAAATAAAACCTTTATAAATATATTGTGAAAAGAAATCAGGCGCAAGGAAACTCTTTAAGGAAGTTCCTGGCAGACTCCTGTAATTTAATTTTATTGTTTTCCTCTGTGTGAATTTTTTTATGATGTGCAGTAATCCACTCGGTCGAATTTATGACTCTTCCCTGTAAAACAAAAAAGACTGAATTTATATATTGCGACACAAGAAAAAAGTTGTTAATGGCTCTGAGCCATCGGAGGTGAAACAAGAGGGGGACGAAGTTCCCCCGTCGAGTTACTATACCAGCCTGGTTTCTCATCAATATCTCTATGCAAAATCTCTAAATGACTTCAGTACCATGTAATAAATATTCGAATCAATTACTTAAATAAAAAATGAAATCAATAAATGCAATATTTGGCGGAATCAAAGAACAGACCAATAAATATTTAAATATTTTTTTTATGAAAAAAATAAGAAAATGTATTCTTTGCTTTCTTAACAATTCAACAAACGAGCATATAAATCAAACAATATACAAATGCATATATAGATCTGAATTTGTATACATATCAATGTATATGTCGATCAGTACTATCCTTGAGACACAATATTAAGCTAAAATGAATTATATCTCTGGATATATATATTAGTATATTCAATATAAGAATATATATACACAAAAATATAATCAGTTGTAACGCACTATAGAAGTCTTTCTCAACCTGGGGGTCGCGACCCCCAAGGGGGCCGCGAGAGGATATACGGTGGTTCGCGGTGGGTCACAAAAAATAAAATATTTATAATCAAATGTTACACAGTTGTTATTTATAAAAAGTTAATACTTAATAAAATAAAAATTATATACTATCCCCCCCTCCCCCTGCATCGAAAAGCATCTTTAATTAAGGAATTATATATATATACTATATATATATATATTATATATTATATATATATATATATATATATATATTATATATATATAATATATATATATATATATTAATATTATATATTACTAACTAATATATATATATATATATATAATATATATATATTATATATATATATTTATTATAATATATATTATTATTATAAATATAATTGAGGTAATTATTGGTCGCGATGCTAACTTGATGTTTCTCGAGAACGGCAGCACCTACAGTAAAGAACAAATTATATATTTTCTGGAATCAGCGGAAAATTCTAAGGAGGGGTTTTTATTTATTTATTTTTTTATTTTTTTATTTTTTTGCATTTATTCGTCGGATATATTTAAAAAAAAAATTCCCCAATTTAGGGGGCTCGAGCGACGGGGGACAGAGGCCGTCGTGCCACCGGGAGGCCGAGAGACCCCGACTCCTGCCATCTTTGCGGTTTACCCCTATGGTATTCCTTTAGTTAAAATAATACCAAAGTGTAAAGGGAAGTAAAATTATTCTTTTTTTTTTAACTAAAGGAATACCATAGGGTAAACCGCAAAGACGGCAGGAGTCGGGGTCTCTCGGCCACACGGTTCACGACGGGGGGGGACAAAGCCCCCCCCTCTATCCCCCGTCGGCTCGAGCCCCCTAAATTAGGGGAAAAAATTTTAAAAAATTTTCGACGAATAAAATGCAAAAAAAAAAAAAAAAAAAAAGAACCCCTCCTTAGAACTATCCGCTGATTCCAAATATATAATTTGTTTTACTGTAGGTGCTGCCGTTCTCGAGTTACATGATGTCAGCTTTAGACACTCTGACCGGAATGATAGTCACTATATAATGATATTTATTCATGGTTTTGATATTTTGATGTAAAAAAATCGGGAGGTATTTATAGTATCCCATGTAATACTTGCCCAGATACATATATGCGACAAACCCTAACCCTAAAAACTTTATCCCTTAAAATTCTTCAGATTCGTATGGGACAACAACATAAAGCAGTTTTGAGGAAATGTAACAATAATAACGCCATTTTCCGACATATCACACAGCAAAATATAAGAGACTAAAAAAAACACTGAATTAATCTATACACCAAAATCAAAATATCTTAATCGGTTTATTGAGTAATGTTCTTAATCGGTTTGTTGAGTAATTTTTTTATTAAATATACCATAAATTTCAATATCTCAACTGGTTCCTTTGATATCAACAGCACTGCGTTTCTATTATTATATAATAGACTTAATGCGTAGGTATGATACGAATATATAAATACTATCTAATCTCGGTTTATTCTCGACATATCACGCTCTGGTCCATCCCCTCATTCGTTCTGGCTATGGCTTGATGTTGTATCGCATGCTTGCGTTGTTTTCGTTTCCAGTCATATTATCTTACTTTTCTCTTCTTAAATCACTTACTGACTTGTTTTATCGTTTATGACCTTTTAGTGGTGGCGTATCTAAAGATACTCAGAAATTTCAATATCTCAACTGGTTCCTTTGATATACAATGTAATTCTCTAAACAACAGGAATCAGTATACATCAATTAGACCTGCGAGTAGCTTGTTTCCCATATAATCTCGGTGAATATAATGAGAATTTTATATATAGCTTATGTTTATTCTCACCTTATAAAAGTAAAAACTGCTATATATATATTTAATAGTATATATATAGTTTATACTATATATACCACGAAATGCCTCTTCAATATGCTACAACTGTTCCTTTCATCTAATTATATCTAAACGATATATTAATTTCTACGTTTTAAAAATTAAAATATCATTACTACATATTCCACTTATAGTGCATGCAAGTTTTTCTGGTCTCGAAGCATTATTTTTAGAGGATGCTTAATCTGACGGAGTACTTATATTTTACTTTTTTTTTATACTTTACTATTAATTAAATTAATCATAAATATAGATAATATAGTAATATGAGATATAAATAATATTATTATAACAATTATACCCTATGACTACGCTCTGTCGTGTGCTGTGTTGCTAGTGTATGTGTGTTTGAGTGCATATAGGTAGATGACATATATTTAACTAATTATATTATTCTCCATATTATATTATATATTATATAGCTCTACTATATTATATTTATATATATAGGTATTTATGATACGTTATTATTATGGTTATATGTATTACTTATATTTATATAGTGAGCGGCCTGATTGTGGTATATTATATAATGCTAGGTAGGGTTTATATATATTTTAAGGGCTCACTCATTATCAATTATAGTATATGCTATATATATTAGCTAATATAACAATAGCACTTAATAGTGTTCGTATAGTTAACAATAACTTCATTTATTAAATCCTTACTCAACCCACTACCGTGAGGCTATAAACTCTATCGATTATAGCGCTTTACACACAAAAAGCAATTTTAGATAATTTTGACAAAATTTGAGCTCTGTGTGCAATTGCCCAAGCAGTAATTTTCAGGGAACATGCATAAAATTTATTTTTATTCATTAATTATATATATATTTGGTTATGATACGTATATATATATATACTTTTTATATATGTATGACTGAATACATGTATATATCATACATCAATATTATGTATTAATAGCTAGTGTGGTTGATACTTTTATTTATATAATAAAGGGATAATACTACTCTAATATATATAATATTAATAATATATATATTAATAATCAATATATATAATATAATATATAGTATAATATATATATATTATATATATATTTATATATATAATATATTATTAATATATATATATATATATATATATATATATATATATAATATAACTATATAATATTATATAATATATATATATAATATATATATAATATATATATATATTAATTAATATTAAATATATATATAATAATATTAATAAGTAAGATAACACATATAAACAATGATTTTATCTTAAATAATATTATATAATATATATAATATATTATATTAATATATATATATTATAATTAAATTATATATTATAATATTATATAATATTATATATATATATTAATAATTAATATATAATAATTAATATATATAATATATATATTATATAATATATATTAATTTCATAGTTTCAGTTATAGTATCTAATCTTTCGTCTGAGTTTCGATATTCGATATTCGAACTATATCGATTAATATCCTGAATGTTAAAAGTTATTGGAGATATCGATAATAATTCGATATATAGTAATAATTATATTATAGCACTTATATAGCGTTAGAGTACTTGGGTTAATATAAACCGTATTTATATGATAGATGAATATTAGAGCGCTTATTATCCATTAATAACCGCTTATATATACAATAAAACACTATAAGCTAATTATATATATAAAAGCTATAGTCTATTATATATTGCATAATAAACTATCAATATATTATTATCATAACATATAAAATTCTACCTACTAATTATTAGCGGTTAGGTCACGTACGCAAAATTCTTGATATTTTAGGATAATGATAGGTAATATAAACCTATTAATGAAAGTATATAGCTATCGACGATAAATAATTGAAGTAGTCATTAATATTATAAATATATATGAACCTACTAACTACATTGGTACTTATATCTGTATGTTAGTATACTATGTAAAAAGCTTTATGTTATGGACTCTATATTATCTATTACTATTGTTAGTCCTATACATGAGTACGTATTAGTTATATTTAAACCAATAAAGTACAATTCTGTGTCTACCTAATCCAAACTCCTTGATCTTCTTAGAGAGTATGTTACTTAATATGCGCGCTCAAGTCGACCCCTAACTTAAGTGGATTAATGTACAGCCCTCAAGGACGACAGATACCCTACACCTAATGGAAAACGTGGAGGCCCCCCAAGTAGGCAATCACATTAACCTATATCGGGAGTTATAAAAAGACACCACAAATGTAAGGGCACTAACTATAAATTAAGAAAGAGAGCAGCCAAATTTTATCAATTGAATACAGATTACTATATATATACATATCATACATTATGGATGACAAATAAGAGAATGTTAATAAGTATATTATAAGTCACTCCTATTTATATATATATATATATGATTACTTATACTCATATAGCGTAGTTATTTTTAATACCACCATTTAATATCAAATATTATTTATATAAATACTTGTGATTGATGAAGAAATTTCTGGTGGATATATAGACTCTCAGTATGGCGGACGTAGAGAGCGAAAGTGAACTTATGTTATATGGATACTCTCTGTGCTATTACATCTATTCTCTCTCACTTCGCTCGATCATCCACGTTCTTCTCTCTCTCTCTTCTCTCTCATTAGAAGAAAATTATAACTATAATATAGCTTAATAAATATTAATTAGATAAGATAGGTGAGCGTTATTTATTATAATATTATCGTCTAGAGTAAATACTACAGATTATATATCAGAAACATATAATATATATATATAAATACTATATACACAAACTTTTAGTTAGGTAACACTATTAAAGAAACAGGATTGATCAGTGAATATAAAATAATATAAAAATACCTAATTGATAATGATACATTAATAAATATCTGCTCAATATATTATAGAATTATTCATACTAATATATATTACTCTCTAAATAAGACGTATAAATATATCGGTATATAATTTTAATAACTAGGACTCGTAGATATTTCCTGCCAAATTCGTATTTATTTAATGCTAAAATACTTATCTTAATGGCTAACGAATTATAAATATTTATGCAAAATTTTATAATGATTATAAAACTAGTAATATTTTTTCACTTTCATTATTCTTTAAGTATTATAAAGTTAATTTTTTTATTTATTTTATGTGTTTATATTAAATAATTGAGTTTGTATATGAAGAGAAATCAGTTTTAATATGTGGTAACTATGTAATGTAAATTATTATTAATTTTACCTTTCCGTTTAAAAATAGAGTTTATAAATAATTTTTGTGTACTCTGTAAAATTGAGACACGTTTCCGATCCCCGCTCTTTGATATTCTAGCGGAGCATGACCGGTACATACTGAATGGGTCATCTAAAAAAGCGGTTAATTTAATAGGGGTAATTCTTAATAATTTTCGTTTTAAAAATTTTGCATAATCTTTTTAATATTTATTAAAATGTTCTAATTTTCAAAAAAATAAGAAAACATTTTATTCGTTAATATATTATGAAATTTGCAATAATTTGAATATAGTATTCTATAAATGTTAACTCGTTGCTGAGCACGTAAGTTAGCACGAGTGCAGGAGTCGCTCTGACTATATTAGAATCACTTAATTTATACCTATTTCCACCATTCCTCGGGTATAGTACATATATGTATATTATAATAAATATTATATATTATATACGTATATATTAGTAATATAAAGGTATGATGTATATATAAATATAATAAGTATAATGTTCCACATTAATACAAGCTAGGAGTTGAAGCTTCGTTAAATATTGGTTAGGGTTAATTGGTTGTTTGGTTAGGTTAGGTTAGGTTGAGGTTTTATTGATTTCCTAAAAATCTTATTAAATGTATCTTATAACCACCTAAATTATATATCAACGATAACATTAATTATATCCAAGGAAGAATTTTCGCTCCTGGAGTCAACCACTTTATAATAGCCATATATATATATATATCTATAATGAGTATAATTAATATAGGCCTATTATATAATAATATATATATATATATATATATATATATATATATATATATATATATATAATATATTATATAATATATATATAATATATAGCTTGTAATAGCTACTAAACTTCCCGTAGTGTTTAAGATAGTGATTTACTTGCCCCTAGTTAGTTTGAATCTTTCGTCATTAGAATATAAAAAAAATTGTAGCTATTTTCCTTAAAAATTTTGTCATATATTATTTACCTGATACCATCTGCTTTGTGTCTTGTAAAATGAAATGAAAATACTGTAGGAAGGCTTGTAAAGTCCATTCTCATTATAAATATGTATTAAATGACATAAATTAATATTTAAAAGTTACTAAATAAATGTTTAAATGTTATGGAAAACTCATGTGAAATAGATCATATAAATTCATAGTGTGAATGGAACACATGTGAAATAAATAGATCCTATAAATTCATATTTAAAATCGAGTAAATAAATCTTTAAATTTAAGTTTGCACAGCACTAGCGAACTCAACTTATTCCTATGAGGTCAAAACCCAAAATGGCCGCTTTCTTTGTTTATTAACAATGAATATTTCAATAGGTTTTCGGTATAGGGATCACCGATATAAATATATCGATATATCGTTTTGGCACTCAGACGAAAGATTGATTAAGCCTATAATATATTATTATATATAATTATATAGAGTAGTAATTAGAATGACATGGAGATATGTAAAGTATATGATTTATAACTATGCTGTAGTTTTATAATACAAATTTCATAATAGAACATAGTATAAGAAAACCTGTTTTGTACTATGTTCTTAGAATATATAAACATTAAAATAAGATAAAATAAGGGTAATGCTAAATATATAACAAAGCTATCATTATTAGAGCTAACCAATGAGGTGTAGGCATATATAATAATATATATAATATATATATATATATAATATATATATATAACTATATGATATATATATATATATATATAATATTATATAATTATATATAATATATATAGACTATAATATATTCTATATATATATATATATATAAAATAATAATATATTTATTACGTACGTGGTTGTATAAAGATAGGTTTTAATTGCTTACTTATATATATATATATATATATATATATATTATCTATATATATATTATATATATATATATATTTATATAATATATACATAGGGTTGGGAACAGAACCGAATGTTTTAAAAAAAAAAACAAAACCATTGTTTTTTTTGAAAAAAACAAATAAACCATGTATTTAATTATAATGTTTTTTTTGGGGTTTTTATGCTATTTTTTGATAGTTTTAATGTAGTTTTTAATGATTTATAGATTTTAAAGGCAAAAGTCACTAACGTGGAGACTGTTTATATTCACATGTGCTAAAGATAATTTAAAATACCGTATTTAATTTTTCCATTTAGATTCTTAATTTAAGATTTTTCTTCCATAACTGTAAATCTGTTATAATATTTATTATTATGTGTTTCTGAGTTTTGCATATAAACACTCAAT
Organism: Trachelipus rathkii; assembly: GCA_015478945.1. NCBI lineage: Eukaryota > Metazoa > Arthropoda > Malacostraca > Isopoda > Trachelipodidae > Trachelipus > Trachelipus rathkii. The sequence continues at coordinate 24,509 of JABUQX010026294.1, forward strand.
AAAAGTAAAAAAAGGTAAGAGGGTTATATTATAATTTAATAAACTTCTCTATCTGTAAAAAAAGGTTTTACTATATTATTTTTAAACTTAAAAAAAATAAAATTATTATTTTAAGCCATATGCACTACCCAATATAATATAATCTCAATGGCCAATTGTGGATTAGTGAGCGACAAATCGTCTAGATTAATATTTGAACTCTCTTAAAGGATGAAGATGATAATGACGACAATGAAAATCCGCTGCGCTACGATGCCATATTTCCTACACAAATCCTCCACTCCACATATGAGTTTATTATAAAACTTTTGAATGTGTCCCATCAATGGGGTAGAAAATGAATTCCCAAGAGCTCGAAACACAGAATCATGTTTTAAACATTTTAAATTTACTACATATATATTATATTATTATATATATATATATCACTCATATATATGTATATATATATATATATATATTATATATATTATATCATTCTCACAATAATAATATATAATCATAGAAGTTTTTTTATTGCCTTCGATTGAAATATTGAGAAAACCATATCACATGCTAAAGAAAATCATTAATAAATTATATTTTTTAGATATTTTATGCATGGTTTTTTTTAATGGTTTAAACCATTGGTTTTTTATGTGGTTTTAAACATGGGTTAAAACCAAATGGTTTAAACCATCCCCACCCTTATATATATATATATTATATATATATATATTGTAATAAGCTATATATATGATAATGTATATATATATATATATATATATATATATTTATATATAATATATATATTTAGTATATGATATATATTTTAGGGTGTCAATTTGGAGGGCAAAATAAAAATTCGTGTTTTTTGGAATGAGGGGGGGTCAAAAATGTGCCTTTTGAATGTGTAGTATCCTAATTTAAAAGGTTTTCCCTCTACTTCATAAAACACCTTAACCTTGGTAAATTTGCGCATTGATAATATGTATATTTGAAATTTTCCTGGAGGCGGGATTAAAAATTAATATAACCACCAAAATAATTTTTTGTCAAAAAGTGGTTAATGATCATCAAACAAAATTAATTTTTTATTTTAAAATTTTTTTGTACTCTATATTATATCAGACATCGCGAAATACACATTGTAAAAAAAAGGTGAAAATGCTTTCATAATACAATCATTATATATCTATCAAAAATTACTTCGTTCATTTCTAGACATCATTCTTCTGCTTGAGCTTCCTGACATCTAATGAATTCCTTCTTGTTTCTCATGATATACAAATTTGCGAGAAGACTCTCTGTATTACTTGTTTATACACTTCTATTGGCAGTGTTCCATGACAATGGCCACTTTTGGAACTTGCATTGGCTCTTCAACAACTTTCTTATTCTGATATTTTGAGTTTACAAGTAAGTGGAGGTTCATATACTTTTTTCTGACCAGTCTATCAGTTCCAAAAGGGAAATTGCATTTGGATTTACTGCAGGTATTTCCTAAGGCCGACACCAGAATAGATCTCCTGGTGTAATCATCATCTATATATTCCCTAATTCAATATCTTCTGGACAGCCCACACGCTTTTACTTCTCTCTTTCTCGGTCTTCGAGCTATCTTAAGTGTCCTGTAAGCAGCTATCTTCATAATAGAATGCGTAACCACGATGAACGATTGGATTGTTGGCAACAACAACTATCCTGCTAACTCACATCTGCACTTTCTTCTGCAGATTTCGGAGCTTCAATTGATATATGACATGTGAGAGGCATACCCAATTCACCCAAGAGAATATATTATCGATTTAGTAAACCAGCAAGGATAAAGTAAACCCGCTCACGCACATAGTAATTTCAACAACAGCAGTTTGTAACGTCCTTCAGTGTCGTATGACCATTTAAGCCCGGAGTGATCTTTGAAACTCATATAGGAACACATTCTTATTTTGCCAGTTGTTATAACCCACAGTAGAGTAGAGCTTACAGGAACCCATCTTTCGAATCAATGCCTGATTCGCCTGGAAAGTAAACCCCTGTCCTATTGGCCTGTAGTTATTCCTGTAACACCATACAGCCTGATCTGTATAGAGACTCTTTTGACAACAGTGTTGAGAGTGAAACCAAAAGGTCTGGAGAAAGATGACTTTGTGTCAAATGAAGGGATTCAGCGTTGTAAGTTTGTTGTAAGTATCAAGTAATGTATATCCAATAATTATCCACGACTGCCACTTGTTGTTAGACAAAGTTTTTCCATCCAACTTGTGATCAAGTCCCGCAAAGGTAATCATTAGTATGAAGAGCCCGAAATCAACCATGATAGAATGTTTCGAAATTCAGCTTTGGCTCAACCCAATGCATTGAATCCTCCTTCCCAAACAGTGTTAACATTCGTTGAGTCACCACCAATAAGCTGCAAACTTTTAACAATTTTGTTTTTCTTTAAAGAAATCCACAAGATGGTTAGTAATAACTTAGCAGGTTTTCTTTTCGTTAAGTCTTTCTCTTGGAGTAAATAGCAAAGATATCTTCACCTGGGCTCACCTGTTTTTTCTTTCATCAATACTTTGGAATACTGATGACTTGAGTTTTATATGCTTTGTAACCAAAAATTTTAGTGAAATCTTTGCTCGTCACATCAGAGAAGAATACATTCTTCAAATATTGGCCTTATCGGTAATCGAGTATTAAATTCGTCATCTATATAGTGATTTCATGCTTATTTTCATTGTGCCTTTTATTACTTTATTAGTGATCATAACCATAAGTCTCGCCTGTCTCCACTTTCAGTATTTAATCCAGCATCCAAAAATTGTCAATGGCTGTTTGTGGTAATGGCAGCTGTTATGCACGAAGACTGACACGCTATACTAAATAATTTTGCAATGCAGATCAGTTATACAAATCACAATTGTAATGTGATTTTATTACTCGATGGGAACGTTGTACATGAAAGTAGAAAAGGAGTAAATATCTATCTCAGAGAGCTTATGGAATTTGCAAAAGTGATCTT
>JABUQX010026294.1:35000-37033 GCA_015478945.1 Trachelipus rathkii
AATATGACGGAACAGTTGAAGTAGAATGCCTGGCTTACCAGGCCCCCATTTATACCAATTAGCGAGAACTCGTCGCAGTCAGAAAAATCCTCCCTAATAGAGCTTCACGGGACCGCGATGGACCCCTCACTATGACATCTCGTCAATGTGGGGTTCATTCTTGAGAGAGACCCGGTGGGCTACAAACATACCTCCTCACAAAACCCCGCATTCATTTCTGTTATGCACCTTTCTTCTCGCCTCTGCCAATCTCACATTTTTCTCCTCCAGGCATTCTTTTCTGACTCAATCACTTTTTCTTCGGTCTTCATCCCGGTCCGGATTCCCAACAACTCACCACCATACAATCCATTTAACCGATCGCGCTATCATCCATCTTTTCCACGTGACCAAACCCACCTCAACGTACTTTCATTCATTCTCCCTCATTTACCCCTTTCTCCAAACCAAACACTCTCTAATACGTTCATTCCTCAATTTTATCATTTCTTTTCAACCTAACACGCCATAAGATTGTCCAACTGAACATATTGTACTTTAGTATCTATACCTCCTTATTCCGAGCTTAGTCCCACACTATAACATTAACCCGGGTAACGGCATACCCTGATGAAGACCCTAGCGCACCAAACTTAGTCCCTTTACATCCACTAACGATTTAATTGCACCCGAGCCACCTTAGTGCCATTCACACTTTGCTACTACACTCTGCATCCCGTTCCCTTTCATCCAACATATATTCCTAAATATTTAAATTCAGACAATTTTTTCCAGCTGCTCACCATCTAACAATAACTTCACCACCGAGGACTGTCCTCACTTAACAACCATAACCTTACTTCTTATCTACGTTTACTTTCAACTCCTTTTACACACTCTGCCAGATCTCTCTACCAAAACCAATCCTCAAACTATCTTCAGATTTTCGCTACACAAACCAAATCATCCTCATATAACAGGTAGGGAACCCTCCACTCTCTTTCATTCTCCATTATTCTAACACATCCGCTTGTCATCAACCTAACCTTCTAGTTCTTTTCACAACCTCATCCCATAATACAATTTTATCGAAAAGGAAACATAGCACATCGCTGTCTCACTCCGCTATTAATATTAAACCAATCATTTTCGACTATTTATTCTTACACATGCTTCACTATCGTCAAACATACTTTTGATTCCATTCAGAAACTTACCACCAGCACTATATCACTAACACCTGCCATAGAGCTTTCCCCTATTAATCCTATTATACACCTGTTGCAAATACAAAATCCTAAATCATTTATTCTTCTCCCCTTATTATCCCAAACATTTGTTTCAATATAAAGATTTGATCCACAACATCCTCTACCACTTCTAAACGCACCTTGTTCTTCTCCAAATCAAGTTCTTCAGTCATTCGACGCACTCTTTCGACAAAATGGCCAGCATATATCTTTTCTACAACACCTCATAAACTAATTACCCTATACTTACAGTTGCCTTATCCCCCTTACCCTTATATAAGGGTACTAATATTGCTCTCTTTTAATCCCTCGGAACTATACCCTCCATAAATGCTTTGTTATTCAACTTCCAAACCCAATGGAGGTGGCACCAATCTCGCCTATATATATATATATATATATATATAATATATATATATATATATATAATATATATATATATATATATATATTATATATATAATATATATATATATATAATATGGTTTTGTTGAGGTGAATCTGAAGAGTAGTTTGAGAGGATTGGTCGAGAGATTTTGACAGGGTGTGTAAAAGGTGGTTTTGAAAGTAACGCAGATAAGAGTAAGATTATTGTTGTGAGGTGAGGACAGTCCTTCGGTGTGAAATTATGCTCAGATGGTGAGCAGCTGAACCAAGTGACTGAGTTTAATATTTAGGATTACCGGTATAAATGTTTGGACGAAAACGGGAACGGATGATGCGAGTGTAGTAGGAAAGATTGTGAATTGCAGGAAGGTGCGCTGGTGCCAATTAAATCCTTGTGATGTAAGAAGCACTAAGTCT
>JABUQX010026295.1:0-37664 GCA_015478945.1 Trachelipus rathkii
TCTATGTACTAACTTCAATTCACACTTACTGTTCACTTACAAAATCACACAATATGTTTTGATCTACTGTTTTCAATCTGGGCATGCATTAAGTGAGCTTGTGTTTTATTCGACATTAATGGGGAAACGACCTGTTGTGCTACATGTCCACCACTTTTGAAATCGTTTGAGATTCGTTATTGAATGTAAAAATGGAGGAGCAACTAGTCCTCACAGATATTTTTAAAAAATTTCAACATAAATGGTTTCTATGCAGAGAAACATAAAACCATGTATTTGAAGATAAAAGATAAAGATAAAATATGCTGATCAAATTTCTAAATACATTTTAGAGCAATTAAAATTCAAAATCCGTAGGATGGTTATAAATGATGATTAACTTTGCTTGATTTTATGACGCTCTCCATCAAGGACATTTTTTTTTTCATTCCGGGAGCTTTCACACGGCTAGGCGATGCACACTGAATTTATTCTTCTTAAAATAATCTGTTAAAGATCAATTATAAACTTTACAATTTTAGAAGAAGAGTTGAAAGACAATTGCTTATTATTATAAATATTTATTGAAAGCTTGTTTGACTCCACTATCTTTAGCTCCCAACAAGACTAACAATTATGAAATCGTTATGAAGTATAATGAAATCTGATAAGGAGATAGCATATACAGCACTTTTAAAATTATAAACCATTTATGGTACCTTATGCAAACGTGTTCTGTTTTTCTTTGTTTTGTTTTATTTATAATGTATAAAGAAGAATGCATAAATTATTGTCTTAGAAGATGACATGATGTTAGAGCACGAATTAATGTAAAGCCATCATTCACTTACAAGAGGGAAGACTTTATGTAGGACAGATATAGACCTATTTATTGTACGCAAAGTATGAATTTTTTTAAAGATTAAAATTATCGGAATTTGTTGCCTACTAATCCAGATTTGTCGTGATAATTGAGATAATCAAAATCAAACACCAAAGCTTTCCCTATTTCACAAACTAAAAAAGTGTTAAATTAATTAAAAGATTTAAATTACATGGTTAATAAAAGGAAGAACAGCGGCATACCTACTGCAAGTAGTAGACATGACATGTCAAGCAAAAATTCCTGGCCTTCGAGAGCAACCTTAGCAAAACTTTAACACCTTATTTTAATTTTAATTGTAAATTAATATGGTGTTTTTATTTTTATAGTATAATTAAAAAAGTAAAATGTCTGATCAATATTTTTTGCACTTCTATTATTTCTTTTCCTTACAACACTAGTACACCTTACAATATATATAAATTTAAATAATATAATTTGACTTTGAGAAAGAAACTAAATTGAATATATATATTACTTTCTTTACATTAAATTATTAAAGATTAAATAATCCTTTTCGAAAAGTGTATTCTTTTTTATTTGATTATTTTCTTCTTTGCTTGTCCAGATTTAAGCTATAAGAAATTTTCTATTAATCCACCTCTGATGTAAAAATGCAATATCTTAGAAACTATAGTAATACGACAATTGTGTATAATTCACAAGAATCTTCGTGAAATTGTGAGTATACCTTTCAAATTTAATCTCTCTAGATAAATATTTTCATTTATAAAGAAAAACCATGATTTTTTCAAAAAGACAATTTTTCTAAGATTTTTGACGTCAATATGCCACGCGTTAGCATTGTCCGATTGAGATAAAACTTTACAAATCTCATTTTTATCCAAGTGTCTACTAATTTAGGGTTTCCCCATAACGACTTTACTGTTTACGACCTCTTTCATTGTAAGGTGAAACTTCTTTGGAAAGGTGTTGTTCGTTTTAGTCTCAAAATTAGTATTGTTATAAAAAATGATAAAATTATGTAGCGTTTTACAAGTAAACCCTATGCTATAAACTTAATTGTGATTAATATAGTTTAAAAAAGTTGTTAATTTTCAAGGTTTAAAGATTAGTTTTTATTAGCTATAAAATTTTTTTGACTCCAGTTTTGACGCAATTTAAATGTAATTTTTTGTGTCTATATTGACTTTTTTACGGTGCTCGTTACCCCCCCAAAAAATGGTACAGGTATCTCTATGAAAATAAATAGATTTCCTAGTTTAGGCTTTTTGCTTATTAGGTTAGCATGTATTTTATATTTTATTATATTATTTATATGTCATATATATCTTACATATATGATATAATATATTATTTATATGTATATATATATAATATTTTTTCTCTATATTTCTTCGATATATAAATGTTTATTTATATCATATTTATATATATATATATATTATACTTATATATATATATTATACATATAAGTTATTTGTAGTTACTAATATAGTTTTTATAAACTATATAATATTTCTGCAGCTATTTTTACTATTATTTGTAAAGGTATTACACGGCAAAATTGGGGGCTCAGCCGACGGGGAACAGAGGGGAGACGTTTTCCATACCCCCTTTAGGGGAGGGTGGAGAAACCCCACGAACCAAAATCCAACGAGAGCGTCTGAGACCTTCCCAGGGGAAGAATATCTGCCCTGTCTTCCCAGGAAGCGAGAGACACCCGACTCCTGTATCTCTGCGGTTTCCCCTTGGGTATTCTTTGTAATAATTATATATATACATATATATACTATTATATATATATTATATATATATTTATACATATGACTATATTAATATATTATATTATTATATTATTATATATATAATATATACAAACTAACCTTAAATAACAATCCACCATATATAAAGTCTATTTATGGTCCATATAGATACCCTGTACTATTTTTTTTGGATTTTTAACCGAGTACCGTATAAAAGTTCTTAAATAAAAAATTCTCCAATATTATAATATATATATTATATATATTATTTTATATCTATATTATTATATATATATTAATATATATAATATATAATATTATATATATATTATATTATATATATATAGTATATTAATAGTATATATATATATTTATATAAATATTGTTGTAACCGGGACAAACCCACGTATTAGCTGCCGGGTTATATCCATGTTTGATTGCCATGTTTAACGGAGAAGTTGCTCGTTATGAATCTGAGGACATCAATTGTACGTGTCCTCCTCCTTATACGGGGGTAAATACTTTCAATGCGAGGCTAAAAAATAATTGGTTGAAAGAGATTTAGCGCTGCCCGTTTTAATACTTGGTACTGTTGGATATTTTTATTGTAGAGTTTAAATAGTTTTTATGTATGCATTTTCTAATAAATTCTATATTACTTTTTTTATAAGAGAGAGAGAGATGAGAGAGAGAGAGGAGGAAGAGAGAGAAAGAAGATGAGAGAGAGGAAGGAGAGAGAGAGAGAGAGAATTGAAAAAAATTTTTTATTTTATTTTATTGTTCAACAACTTGCAATTCCTGATAGAATTATAATGTTATTTTAAATCCTATGTTTCTCTTTTAATTTCCAATAATCCCAATTAGAACTTGGATACCGATTCCAGCGCCATATTTCATATAGCGGTATATGTATATATATATAAATATATTATATCTTATAATAAATATATCATATATATATAAATCCATTAAAAAATTCTCTCAATATCAGAGTTACAGATCAATATTACATGATTATATATATATATATTATATATATACTATATTATATTTATAATATATTTATATTATATTTTATATCTATATATACTATAATATATTAATAATATATATATATTATTATATATTTTATATAATATTATATATATCGATATATATATATATTTGTATAATATATATATATATAATAATATAATATAACTATATTATATATATATATTATATATTTTCAGATATATATATACTATACTATATATATATAGTTAATATATATAGTAGTATATAGTATAATATATATAATATATATATAATATACTATATATATATATATATTTATATATATATATATAATCTATATATATATATATAGTATATATTATATATATTATATATAATATATATATTATATAGTTAATACATATAATTATATATATATAGATTATATATATATAATATATATATATATTATATATTATATATATATATTTATATATATATATAACTTTATAATATATTATATATATATATATATACTTATATATAATTATATATTATATATATATATATAATATTATATTATTTATATTATATTATTATTAATTATATTATTATATATATAGTATAATTATTATATAAATAGATATATATATATATAATATATATTAATTAATATTATATACTAATATAATAATATTCAACAGAAGTTTTGAACTGTTAACACACTCATCGCTCAAATGGTGTGAGAAAATATTTAGCTTCTACTGCTGTTTCCAAACCGAGCCTCCTGTTGGTATAGCAAGTGTTGACCATTGACCACGATAGCTAAAGTAAATCCACCCATTTAATTCGAAAGCAATACTTGCTTCCCCAAAGTAAGAGGTCAAATACTTATCACTATGACCTTTGCAGACCTCATGCTTACACATAGGTCAACGTGTCGACAGGGCATCATCAGAGAGTTTAACACTTGGACCACGTGAGCTACCTTTGCTATACCAGCAGCGACTGTTATTAGGTTCGAAACCAGCAGGAGAGTAAAAGTTTCTATACCTTTGAACTGTGAGTGTGTTTAGCAGTTCAATAAAAGTTTTTGTGATTTGCTTATCTCTGAGTGGTGGCCTCGTGTTAGGACCCTTGTCCCGAGTGTAGCATGGGGTGAGATCTACAAAGTCCAGCGTCATAAGTATTTCTACATTGCCTTAATTAGTAGGAAGGTTAGTATCTTCAGAGTATTAATGGTGGATTCCATTAGTCTTCGATGGTTCAAGATGGCGAAAAGTTGACCATACAACAGGGAAGGCTATATGATGTGGGTTCGAAGCAGTTAAGAAAAAGCACATGTTTTGATACATTATATATATATATAAATATATTATTTATTACTAATATTATATATACTTATGTTTATTATATATATATAATATTATTATATATATATAATACTATATTAATATATATATATATATATATATATATCATATGATTATATCATAGTAGTATATATATCATTTGGCCTCTCTCTTTCTCGCACCTTTAGTTGGGCAATAAAAATATGATTTCGCAACCTTTAGAAACGTAAGCAAAGAGAGTCAAAAACAGTGAAATTCTTTATTCTGGTTCTCTTTGCCATTCAGCGACAATTGATGAGCATAGAGAAACGAGCTGATGGAGTCTCAATAGCATTGGAGTGATAGGCGACAAAAATAAGGGCTCGATCAAGAGATAGAAAGACGCTAATGGGATTGGAATGCATAAGCTCAAAATCGAAACGGTAAATACTGAATGTAATTTCATTGAATAGGAATTAGGCATCGTTTAATTGATATTTACTGGAAAGCGATATATAATTATATAATAATATATATATATATATATATTATATAATTATATATATATAATATATTATATATATATATATATATATTTATATAATATATATATATATATATATATTATATAATATATATAATATAGGATATATATAGATATATAATATTATTAGAAGGCTTCAATAAGAAAAGAGATAGTGCAGGTCAAACAGTGGACGATGATTTAAGAGGATATGCAATGAGGGGAAGGTTCATGATCGTTGCTCAGCAATTTAAGGATATATTAAAATCGTGCACAGTAAAGTTTATATAATAATATATATATATATATACTGTAATATATATATATATATATATATTATATATATAATATATATATATATAATATATTATATATTATATATATATATATGAAGCCGATGATGGTATGATAATTAGGGAATATATTAATTAAAACTGAAGACTCTTTGATAAGTTTATTAAATAGAAAGTTAAAAATAATTTACTTTTGTTTTCTGGTATCATTAAGTTTTTTTCGTACACTAAACCATACTATGAATAATTTGTAAAATTTTTACAAACCTTTCTCACATTATATATAAAATATTTCTTTATTTTTCTTAATGATTTTAAAATTAATTGTTTTTGTAAATGTTTTAACAATGCAATTAGTGTGCTCCTTGTTCTTTAGAAACCAGAGCTTAGAGTATCCTACATTGAGACTAAGAGTTTGTCCCTTCAATATAAAAGGACAACTACTAACAAGACAAAATAACAAATAGAACGTGGAGGAATTTCTTGACTCTTATTGGATGTCCAACCTCGGACTTACCAAGTTACATTTTAAATAAATAATAAAAGAAATAAAATTTTGCAATCTAAAGAAAGCACATTTGCAAGCAAACTTCCATAATAAAGAATTGCAATAAATTTTATATACGTTAGTTAATATTTTATTTTCTATTATTTTTCAAAATTTGGCTCTGGTTTCTCTTTTATAATGCAAGAAATGACCTTCGTTCGTTTCAGCTTGAGAATAGTTGCTATTAGATCAAATTACCAAACGTATATGCGTTGAGTTAGCTGGATGAGTTGTCTGCTTGTTAATTAAACTTATGGACTGTACCTCTTAATGGGGAGAGACTGGTAACTACTATTTTGATGGTTAGTTAGAATCTAACTATAAAGGAAGCCGTGTTATGAGAAGAGTCAGAAAGTCCATTCACATTTCATAAAATGCTGAAAATATTGCTTACAAGAATCGACCTGAAAAGTTTCCACATTATGTAAATAAATAAAAAAAAGTTAAATTTGTGTGCCAGTAGAAAAACTAATTTAAGCTACAGTAAACATCGCTTCGATATAATGGGCATAAAATGCTAGGAAAATCTGACTTAGAGAATACTAAATATGTGAAGCATTGTTTCCATTTTGCTTCAGAGGAAGCAGATACTGAGCAAATCAACTAAATACTAAAGATATATAAAAATAGTTCTCCTCAAACTTAAATTTGGAAGTAACTAGTTAAAGCATTTATATATTAGCTTTAAAGTTACTTGAGAAATTATTATAATTGATAAGCTTAGAAATATTTGAGACAATGAGTTGGGTTTTGTTTTCATATCTCTTGCCAAGAATGTTAGCTAAAGCATGAATTGTTTGTGTGCAGATAAAAGTAATGAGTGGGTGGGTGATGAGAGTAAGCAGTGTGAAATCATGTTGTATGGTAAACAACTGGAACAAGTGTCTGAGTTTAAATATTTAGGATATATTTTGGATGAAAATGGATTGGATGATGAAGAGTATAGTAGGAAAGTTGTGAAAGCTAGAAAGGTGACTGGTGTAATTAAATTTTTGATGAGTGCAAAGGGACTGAGTCTTGAGTGAGTTAAGATTCTTCATGATGGTATGCTGCTCACGGTGTTAATGAATAGTAGCGAAACTATGGTTTGTAATTAGATGTAAAGATCTAAGGTGAAGTCTGTTAAGATGGATTTTCTTAGGGGCGTGTTAGGTGTGAGAAGAATCGATAAAATGAGGAATGAGCATGTTAACGAGCTGTGTGGTGTGAAAAAAAGGTGTGAGAATAATAGAGTAAATGAGATTATTTTAATGATGGTTTGATCATATGGAAAAGTTAGATGATAGTCGGTAGATTAAGCTTGTGCCTAGGGGTGAATGTGTTGGAAGTGACCAACTGGGAGATCTAAGAAAAGCAGATATGACTCAGTAGACGAAACATGGTAAAGAGATCTATACATAGTAAAACTTGCTCCAGTAGGAGTAAATGAGTGTTTCTAGTGCTAGATATGTTAAGATTTTAGCCCCAAAAATTAGAGAATGTAAAATGTGTGGAGTAATAATAAATATTTTTATAGTAATTCGACTCGAAAGGATATAGCGGTATAGCAAAATAGAAGCATAGAATAATTGCGTGCCTTACCAATAAGTTATCACATAAAGTGCTCTTGGCATCAAATTAAATAATGCTAACCCCGGAACTCTCCACTCAACGGGCATTGTGTTAAGAAGAAACCCATTAGACCGCTATACTGTAGTTTAAGAGCTGATTCTCGGTAGCTGAATTCGCGCGGAAAAGAGCAAAATTATGCTGCAATAGTTAGAAATGAGATGAACCAGATTATGGTTTTAATGATTAATATCATGGAAGGTTACTATTCTAGTGTTTATTACTCCGTAAGTATCTAATTCCATAATATATATCTTAAAAAAACTAATCCCTACTTCTGAAGTTCTGAGAATCATTCCATAGTGTATTTTAATTTGATTATTCGGTAAAATGAAGCTGAAGAGACATAGCGAACAATATGAAAAGAGCGATAAAGCGTAGCTTTAGAAATTACCATTACACATTTAAACTTTTTAAACAACATTGGTACTCTTGCTTCCCCAATAGATTGGATGACTTTACTGCATTATTGGATTCATCTCATCAAACAAAAAATAGTATAGTAAGTAAAAAATCTACATCTTTGAATCATAAATTCACTTGCATTTTTAAACATAGTCTTTGGTATAACTCCTCTAATCAAGATGCAATCTTTATTTATATTCATTATTTTTATCCATAATTCCAAATATTTTACCCACTTACTCCAAATACTTAATTTTTATTGTTTACATCATTTCCTAAAAAAATAAAAAAGTTCGTCTTTCGAACTCCTAAGATCCTCAGGGAAAGCGTGATTTAAATCAGTTAATATCTTCTAAATAAGGCGAGGTTATTTTCAATTGGTACAAGAGTACCGACAGGAAGGCCAATGACAGTTTTGAGATCCTTAGTAATTTCTGCTTAAATTGATTTGGTAATCATTGTAAGTTTCACATCTAAAGAATAAAAGGTGCGTATTTTTTTTCACCGAAATCACATCCATTGATTTTTACATCGCTTCTTTTTAAACTCATTGGCGACTTTAGTTTTCTCCATCTAAAGAATAAAATAGGTGACGTAAAGGCAACAAGAAATCACACCATTATTGACTCCAGTATTACATCTGTTCCATCACATCCAATCACGGTAAAATTCAAAAATTGTTTGTTATGTTTCTTTATCTCGGAAATAAATCAATTATGCCTCTGCAAATATCTTTTCCAGTACCGAGATCTTGGTGTTACAATTGACTATTAAAACTTTGATTTGGTTATTCTATAGAAAGCGTGTTCTTATGTTAGTAAATATCTTTCTATAAGTCACTTCTATTTCCCCTCTCCACTTCTCTTCCTCAGTACTCACGTCTTTCCTTCCATCGAAAAACAATCCTCTATTTTCGATTATCAGACCCTGACTGTCTTGAATGCAATTTTCCCGGTTCTTTGATCTTTTAAAATCAATTCCGTATTATGATCACTTACTTTTGTATCATTATTTAATACTTGCTATTAGCTGCAGCAGCTCTATCAGTATTCCTGTGGATCACATATGGAGCCGAACAGACGCAGTTTAATGGGCATATCTGAGCTATTTTATTGTTTTTTGTAATGCCTGAAGGACCTGCTAAATTTGTCTCTTCTTGTAAAAAGCTTCTCGTTGTTCTTCATCACTTAACAGTGAGTTTTTTTTGTCACTTCCTCTGGCTTCGTGCTGGCATCACTAGTCAGTAAAGTTTGAAATCAATGTGATAATTTTGTGAATTTTTCTTGAGTAAATTTAAATTTACTCTTATATTTCTTTGCTTCTGCATATTTCAATAACAAATGCGTTTTGTTGATAGCTCTATCAACATAGATAATCCATTTTTCTCTGGACGATCGTTGAATTTTAAAATCCCTGGCCTGCTGAAAAAGGACTTCTATCTTTTTGCTAACTAATTGTTGAAAATCTAAAACATTGCAGAAGCAATATGCAAATATAAGAGTTTAGTAAGTTCTCTAAATGTAAAAAGGTCTGAAATATGCTTTTCTGATTGCTTTCTTTTATGATCTCTTAAGAAATTTCGGTACATCTCATGATAAGCTTTTATCATTTTGTATATTCGGAATTAAAAAAACTATGGATAGAAGCTTTTTAACCCATTCTATTTTTCGAATTTTTGCTTAGCTAAAATAGTAAGAATATTTCAATTAGCGAAGCCCTAGAGATTAGTGTATTCTGTTTGAGGTTACATCTTAAATAAGAAAATAGCAGATGTTACATCTTCATATGTTGGCAACATTACTGTTCACTTTAAATCATTAAAATTCCGAAAATGTATATTGACCATATATCAGTGTTTAACTATTTCAACAGAGCCATTTTTGTTACACAATAGTATAATAACAACGATCACACACTGTCAAAATATACCGTAATACTTTACATGATCTCTGAGTCTAATCGTGAATTGCTCGGGAACTAGTGACTGACAGCAGGCTAACGATTGCACCGAATTATCCACATTGAATCGCATAATGCAACGAAGCGCCTGTAATTTTAGTCAAAATATTATTCTGACTTTATTTTTAATTCACCCGTCATCTTCATTGAAATTTAAAGCCTCAAAGAAGCGCTTATTCTATTAAAAAAGAAAAAGGTTCAAATTGTTGATGCTATCTTTGTGTAATTGGACTTTTATAGTGCAAATATGAAACTAGAGTGAAAGGTTGAAATATTGGAGCAAAAAATTTCAAATTTATGAAATGTTATCGTACTTGCGGCACCTCAAGAATGCCGATTACCATCAATATTTTATTTTTGTCTTTTTTTACATCAAAAGGCAACTTTCCCTAATATTAGAAATGAAAAAAAAAAAAGAAGTTTTTCGTTCCACCCTGTGTCCAACTGAGGCGGCTATCTGAGAAAAACCAGAAAACAAGCGGCTATCAACCGGTCTGATAAACTGTCCCAGATTTCATAAATGTGCGAAGCATTACTTGCTAAATAGTGGTTGCCCTTTGCTAGGGAAAACAGGCGAAGTTGGCGGAGTCAGAGCAAGGGAAATCTACGCTTGCTTCAGTGGAGTCAGGGCTTGGAAAATCCACGTCAGCTTTAGTCCCGCAAGGGACAAAGTCAGGGGAAAGCGAGGGCGGGCGGGAACAGGGTTTTCTGCCAGTGGTTGGCTTCAGAAGGGAACATAGTCGCCGCGGGCCAGCAGGCAAGAGTTCGATACTATATTGGAACGAACTCAGTGTTAGCTGTACCGGGTGGCGAGTGTAACGCTTGGAGCTTCACCAAACCAGCTAAAGAGAGGCCAAGAAAGCCTGCGAAGTTGTGCTGTGTCGGATTCGCCAATACTTTCACTTTTAAAAAAAAATGATAAGGCACACTGGATTATATATATTTATAATATATAATATTATATATATATATATAATAAATATATATATACTATATATATATATATATATATATAATATTTAAATATAATTATATAAAATAATATATACTATATATAATAATATATATATATATATATATATATATATATATATATATATATATATAGTATTGAATAAATGTATGAAAAGAAGTTCTAGATGGGGATTTGCCATTGCCTAGTTTCTGCAGCTACCATGCCTCTGCCATTTTTTTTCTGATCAATGAAAGAATTTTATCTACTTTTGTTTTGTTTGGTCAAAGTTTGAAATAGACTTGGGTTAGAAAAAGCTCAAAAACTTGTAAGGATATTATAAATATCTAAGGCAGGTTAGACAGACATATATTCTAATGTGGAACTAAATGGGAAAATGTGGAATTTATTACAGACTCAATTCATCCAATGTTAAAATTAAGTTTTATACTTTTGAAATTATAGTAAATTTTATAAAATAATGTAAATTCAAAATATATTCTAGTAATTTTATAACCAAAGAGGTAAGAATTTTTACTTTTTTATTTACCTAAAAGTTTATTTAGTAATTTTAATAATGGAATTTAGTTATTATCTTCTAGTCAATAAAATTTTAAGATACATTCATTTGTACTTTTGTATTAAATTTTAAAAATAATTTTTTTCATTTTCAATTATTTCAAATTTAAAAGTATATCATGAATAACTTAAATCAACTAGCTACTAATAATGAATACATATGTATGTTGTTAATTGCAAAATTTAGTTAAATTTTAAAGAATTAAATTAAAAAATTTGCTAAAATTAAAAAATAAATAAATAAATAAAAAAAAACCCAAGCTGGGCTTTTTTTGGGTGAGTTTTTTAATGCCAACCCTGCAAATGACATATCTTCAAAAGAGGAGGAGGAGGAGACACATGACCATGACTTGAAAATTGAGAAGAGCAGCATCCACTTTAAATGCATCAGTATAAGACTAATACAACAGTTTGATTAGAAAAAATTTATACCAAATGTAGTCTTTCAATTTATAATAATAATAATAAAAAAAAAGAAAAAAAAGGTAAATATGTTAAACTGCCACAGATGAAATCAGGGCTGTTAGTCAAAAATTGTTTTGGGGGGTCTGGAGGTGGGTGTTGTAAAATAATGGTAGTCCAAGTTGAAGCATATAAAATTTACTGGCTCTGCAGCCCTTGGAGAGATGCATAATCCATATAACGGTAGATGATTCCTTTAACAGAGAAAGCAATTAGTGTTGTGAAATTTTAATAGTCTCTCACAACACCCTAACTATTTGAAGCCAGTTCAGTTTGGAAAGTAATATGATCATATATGCAGAAAGGCCAGAAGGAAGAGAGATTGGAAAGAAGAAGGAAAGCGTGTAATTTTATTTTGAAAAGAAGAACATCTGAAGTCTATTCTAGAAATGATCTGAATAAAATTTCAGAAGAAAGACAGGAAGGAGGTAACATTTAATTTGCTTAATACATAAATAAGGAAAGCATAAGAAATATAAATTTAAATAAAGAAGAACGACTTCAATTCTTCAACGTTTTTCTGAAACAACAAATTATAATTTTAGGTATATAAAACAATATTAAAAAGTCTTTAAATTACATCTTGTGAAGAACATGGAATCGAGTATGAATAATTTTCGCAAGAAATATTCTTATACAACCTTTCGGAAGTCAATTTTTATAGTAATTTTAAACCCAACATTTTTTACTGAAATAATTCAAAACTAAAGACTATATAAAAGAACTGAGAAACTCCCACCCCACACTCACACCACGCAGGAGGGATAGAAAGCCTGCATTCTCAACACGCGGTCGATTCATCATGAAGCTAAAATTAAAAATTTTCTTCAATGAGCTGGCAAGGGGCTGAAAACCCTTTCTACCATACTTGTTCTTTTGTCGAACTGGTGGTGATATTTTTTAGTATTTACTCACCCACCAAACCACCTTGCAACCACTCGCTGGAAAATGGCGACCTTCCACTCCGTCACCAGCACCCCCTCATCATTTGTACTAATAAATAGAGAGGCTGTATTAACTAAAGCTATAGTACAATATACTGAAAAATTAAAATATAATTAAATAGATACAATAAATTGAAACTTTCTAACTATCCATTTAAATTTATATTAATTACATCCATTTTATTCGAGTAGATAGAGTAATTGTTTCATTGGAAATGTCCTTAATAACATGTTACGATATTCTATAGGAAAAGAGAAGCTTCAAACATTCTAAAATGTATATAAGTAGGTATGAAGCATTTTAAATCTCATAAAGTTTAAAATAAGTTCCAAATATAAATTTTATATAGGCAATAACCATTTTGATTTATTTTATTACTAAACTTTATATATATCTATTATTATATGAGCAAATATTTATGAAAAATTTCAAATTAATCATACTATAAGTTTATATTTAATCACTACGGCACAGTTATGATACAGACTCTAACAAAAAAAGATACACTATTCAAGGAAATTTACATTAAAACATTATCACGACAGCAATTTAAATATATGAATGTAATTATTACTTTGGGCTTTTTATTTTTTTTATTCATTTTTTTGAGTATCCTGATTTTATAGCTACATTATTTTCTAAACCTGTAAAACTATTACTTTTAAAAAAATGTTTAGGTCAAGTTGGAGACTTCTGTGATGTCCGAACTTCACGAAATCGATCTCAATATATCTGAGTACGTCAAATGTCTTCTCACTAATTATTTTAATGGCAAAATTATTTTCTCTATAAATATATATAAAGGTAATGATAGTTAGTTATATATATCATTTGATAATATACAGCTAAAGATTTAACAGTGCTTTATAAGATTGTTTAAAATAATTAATATAGAAATATTAATAATTAATATTTTATAATAGTTATATTTATTTAACAGTGTGAATACAAAAAATTGGTTTGGATATATAATACGGAAGTAGGTTTAATATTTGAATAATGATTACACATATTAGTCATTAATTCTCGTGTATTTAAATAATAATAAGCGATTAATATTCTCAAATCAATTAGGTGTCACTACGACAATTCAGCAATTTATATCTGCATAATCCTAATGAATATTAAATTTGTATACATTATATTAGCCATTAAAATATTGTAGCTATATATTTTTTAGGATGAATAAGAAAGTGGCAATATTATAACCTACTACAAAAATATGAGTTTTTGAGTACATACTAGAGTTAGGAATAATATATAATTTCAGACTAAATCAAGATAGACAATAACAGCTATTTATTAGTAAGCCAATACAATATAACATACTTATGAATTACAACTCATTGGTACATAGAATCAAACAGACATCACCTATCATTTATCGCTGACACCTATCTACTAATCAATAATGTCTAACGCAGAAGATATAGATATTTAAATTTTTTTGATTCGATTTTGTTTTTCTTCGATGGCTCCTTCAGAAGCAGATAATATGATATATTGATGAGACATACATATATCATAAGATATATGATGAATAAAGATGTTTTATATAGAATTATTTGCAAAAAAGGACGTGAGAAGCAATTTCGGAGTTTTCCTTTCCAGAGTATATAATAGAGAAATATGTTTTTTTCTCTAAAAGATAAAAGATGAAAAGATCTACTGCTGATTAAACTAAGACTTCCATATCAGGAGGAAGAAATGAATAAACTTCAAAGTTGTAGATATACATCTTAATGTCATATATAGAATTGGGATATTTAACAGAATAACCGAGCAAATGAATATCTACGCATACTCTTTTTTGCGAATGCTGAGAATCATTATGGTTCACTCAAAAAAGCAAAATTAAATCATACTAGATAAATTAGGAGAAACTATTGATTTTAAGAGAAGAAAGGACCAACAAATTCTTCCTTGGTCCACCATCGAAGTTGGAACTATTGGGAACTGTGAACTAGTAGTTAGTAAGTAGTTAAGTAGTAGTAGTAAGATAGTAGTAGTAGTAGTAGTAGTAGTAGTAAGTAGTAGTAAAATAGTATAGAAGATATCTTTATCAACCAACAATATAAATATAAACAAAAAAATATTTAATTGGTAAATATACGGCTAAAAACTGAAAATAGTAATCAAGCTACTCTTCCAGGGTTTTATATATATAATATTTTTTGAACCCAATGGGGTGTTAAACCTTAAAGATATCCTATATTATAATCACAGAGATAATATAAAACTTAGCATGACCAAAGAAATATTGTATGAACATGGTGTAAATATTTGTTATGAAATGGCTAAACTAAAAGCAAACAGGATACTATACCGGTTATAAGATATATAGATATTATACTTCCAAGTTAAACATAATAAGTAAAATATAATAATGAAAGTTTACTCCCTAGGATGGTTGGAAGGTGAACTCATATAGATATATAGATAGAGGATGAAAGTTTTCATACCTGAGTGCCTACTTCAGAGACAAAAATTCATTGGCAGTGATTATGAAGCTCCTGAACGAGACAAACAATCTTATCGTACTTTGCTCACTCTGCCTGAGAATATATATATGCTAGCAGACGCGATAAGATAAAGAATAATTATAAAGATTTAAGAACTTATAGATATAATATAGAGAGAGACAAGAGCGAGGGATACCGGAGCCAGTTATTTGAACACTTCCCAAAATAACTAAAACATTAATTGTCCAGTATGACATCATCTCACATGATAAGTAGGAAACTGCTAATGAAAAACCGGCTTACTAGACCACCAGTTGTTAGAGACGAATTTTACATAATGAACATTCCTTACTGAAATATACTTTAAAATATATATCATATTTATGAGACTTTAAGACTAGTTTATATATAATAAATCAGGCCAGGAGATATATATAGACAGTAACAAATCTAGTAACAACAGCTAAACTTCAATATAATATATTGATAAGAGATGGCTAGATACCACGAGCATTTATTTTGAACTGAGTATTTTAGTATAGAGATATCACGGAATTCACCCTATAACAGGACAATGGACATACATATATAATATATATATTATATAAATAATATATAAATATAACATAATTATATATATATATATATATATATATATATAATAAATATTATATATATATAATATTGATATATATAATAAATAAATTATATAACCAATTGGTTTTTTACAAATATTAATATATAATTTAATATATCCAGAGCCACGATGATAATGAGCCAGTATTTAGTTGGGCTCTCCATGTAGAGCATTATATATATAATATATATATATATCTACTATTTTAATTATAATATTTTTATAATTTTATATATAATTATAGGTATGATTGATCAAGGAAGAAAACTCTAAATCATTTTTATCTCACTAATACACACACACAATATGAACAATATTATTAATTTTAATATATCATATATATATAGTATTATTCTATTATTTAATATATTATATATATATATACTATCTATATACAATGATTTATTATTTTATTTTTATACAATGTTTTAATATTAGCATATTTTAATACATTATATATACATATAAAAAATATACATATAATAGATATTTATATAGATATATCAATACATATAATCATATACAATTATAGAATTATAATATATATTGATTAATATTGAAGTATACGTTATAATATATATAATTAATAATAGTACTTAATAAAATAACCTATAATATATATATAATATATAATATATCATAGATCATGTAATATATAATACAATATATTCATTACAATATGTATAATTGTTTATTCTTCATAAAGACAGATGATTATTTAGAGTGTGCTAAAACAACTCGCACTTTGCTCATCCTTAGAATAATATAATATATGCAAGTAACACCTGGAAAAGAGATAAAGATTTAGTGTTAGCGTATTATAGAAAAGAGGAGGTAATTACGGCAAAGCAGTTTTTGAAGCTAACACATTAAAAACAATAAACTCTTAATAGCACGATGTTATTCAAACATGATGATTAGGCGAACAGATAGATATGAGTGATTAAGACTACTTAACAATGCGTTCTTTCGAAAATAGAGATATATATAAGACTAACCAGTCTTTTGTTTAATAAGTCAGGGATATAGACAGAGTGAAGTACATCTAGCTAAACACAAATTTTTCAGAAAGTAAGAACTTGCGAAGTCTCGAAAGGCAAGTACCCACGTAGCATATTCTTTAATGGTAGTACAGTACGCAAAAAAGAACTTCAGAATTCAACTAGATACCCAAAAGGACAAAAAGAGAACAAAATAATAGATAATATAGTATATAATATATATTATTACGTTGTATATTATTCTATATATTTTATTTATATAGATACTAATAACATAATATATATAATTATATATATATATATATATATAATATAATATATAATATAATATATAACAGATATATTATTTTAATAATAATAATAATATATATATATAATATCAATAAATATAATACTATAAATTTTATTTTATAAAATATACTAAACGAGTTGTGGATATAGGACGAGGGCAGGCGCGTATGAGAGATAGAGAGAAATTGTATTATTTTGTGTAATATTAGAAACGAAATATTACTCGACCCATCATCTAGATGCCGTCTATGTCTTAACTGCATTCCAAATTATTACTAGATAATGTATTCTGATTTTTATTTTTGAGTCACTTAAGTAAATATGGGCTCGCGAAATTAAATGGGTGAGCCCACAAAAACCCGTTGGGACGCTCTATGAGTCAATAATCCTGACAACATCTTATATTTGAACAGTATCTTTACAAGGTAAATGCACCCTAAAACACCAATTTTCCACTAAAAACGAGAGTACGGGGTGTAACGTGGGTGATAATTGGTATTTTGATTATGTTTTTCTTTTACAGTGCCGAGAGACACGTAGAAATAAGTGGGGAGTTAATGAGACGCGAGAGAGTATACAGGAGTCGCACAATGCTCTGATAATTTTAACGCAATAATCAATCAACAGTCACCTGATGGTAACGGTTTGTTTTTGTGATTTTTAAAAAAGAATGTTAATTTGTTTAGAGCAATACCCAACTAAAATAATAGTCACTATATATTTATATATTAATAGAAGTTTATTATTATATATTTTTATAGTATATCCTTCCTCATTCATTATGCATATATCCATTACCATTTAAATATATTACATATAAAAGGTAATATTTTAATGCAAAATTATTATTAATCATATTTTATATGAAATACTTAATATATTTCATCTATATTATATATATATATTATATATATATATATATATTAAAAATTTAATATATTATATATAATAATATATATAATATATATATATATATATAATATATATATATATATATATATAATATATAGTAAATATATATATAAATAGTATATATATATATATATATAATTATATAACCATATAAATCATAGTCTAGATAATTTATTAAAAATGAAATAAATATTTTCTTATATATAAATAACTTAGATATTGTTTTTGAATTGTAATATTGGTTCTGTCTTTCTTATATATATATATATATATATCAGCCTATATTTATATAATAATATACATTTTCCTATAATATAATTATAATATAGTAAATAAATATATATATATATTATATGAGTAAATTTCATATCACATACTATATACTATGGTACTAATATACTATATACTTATATTATACTTATTAATTATTATATATATTTTTATTAATATAATATATCCTAAAAGTATATAATATAATTATGTATATTTATATTTTATAATATACATAATATATAAATAAAAGTAAATAAATAAATTAAGTAAGTGACATAAACCCAAAATTTTCAATGCAGATGCTAGAAAACCGCAAATACCGAGAAAGTGCACCTGTTTCTAGCTTCTAGCACTGCTGACCTATATTATAGAATACACCCGTATTAGATGAACTAGCCTCTATGTTATAATAAGGTGAATAATACGTCCACTGTGATCAGGTACGGGGAGTAGAATTAAACGTGTGTATTAAAGGAGTCTAAGAGATCTAGTCTTTTCTATAAGAGTTAGCCGCACATGGGCCGGCCCGCCTTTTCCTAGTCTTTTCTAGCCTTGACCATATCCTTACGGTCATAGAAATTACACCCGATATTGGTGTCCTATCCCTAAAGGTTAATAGGGTTTGGGAATTCGATATTGGTTTGTAAGTATTAGAATATGTGACGGTATGCTATTCTATCCTACGTAGTTTATTTTCTTCTCAAACCCGCCCATCCACCCTTTTCCTAGTCCTTTTCTAGTCGATATGTCATATTGTCCCTGCAGTCTATATATATTTATACACCTAAAATATTGGTGTCTTCCCTATGTAAAAGGACTGAGGATTGAGCTTGTGTATATCTTTGAACGTTTTAGGATGCCTTCCGTTTTACCGAGTTAAAGTAACAACCAAACGCCCGCTTCTTTCTAACCCTTTCACTGATTTTTAGTGCGAACTAATTACTTATGTGACGGAATTACCCGATAATTTGCCGTTTCTGATAGTGACACTTATACACATCTATACTGCTGAAATCGATTCTGTGGTTTACGACAAAAGTTTATATTACGGAATCGCATTTTCCTTCCTAACTAAAAGTTGTATTCATGGGATATTACCTCATAACTCTTTTCCCATTTTTTTCACAACCCCCTTTTTCCTAAATGCAACTTCTGTGCAAACCATTTGGTTCTGGAACTATGCAAGCCCGAGCTGCGGTGTTGCCTAGTAATGTTTGCAGGTATGCTGAGTCGATCTTGTCTCATTGCAGCTCGCAGCGAACCGGCGTTTCAACCGTGCGGTTCTAGAATGACAACATGCGTTTTTCGTAGAGGGCTTACCCTTGGTCAAAAACCTATCATGACGGGTGTCAAAACAGGGGTAGAATGTCTCAAAAACTTAGATTCCCGTAGTTACTTTCCTGATATTCGTCAGAGGTCCCCATTATGCCCCAGCCCGGGGATCATTTTGTTTTCTTATCAAACGAGACCAAAAATGGACATTTCTTTTGCAAAAGAGGTGTTGAGACATAGTAGTACACTCGATCAACGTTGCTTGCTTCTTCTTTATATGGGCAACATCGCTTCATCCCAATGTTTCAAGCCGCCTACGGCTCAAGGGGGGTGGGGGTCCCCGCCCCCCCTAAAACCTAAAAATGGGCCTTAGAAAGCTGAAATTTGGTGAATGTATAGAAGAGAATAAAGAAATAGAATGGCTATGTTAAAATAAATGGGGAACCATATGGGCCGGAGCCGAGCTGATGTTGCGGTGCCCAAGAATGGAATTCTGCCTCCAAACACATATTAGGAACTAAACTGAGGTTGTTACATCTATGTTTTTAACTAGTGTATAGAACATTTTTTTGGGATATTCAAAAGGCCCAAACAAAGGAGTTTTAGGTCCTCTTTAAGGGGGGCCCCTCTGAAAGAAGAATACGCTCTTAGACAGAATGACGAAGGTAAGGTGTGTCACATTCACTGGCAACAGAATAGTAAGAAGGATATGAAAGAAGGAGTTCGTCGCACCATATGGCGGCGATCAAATGAGTGATTAGTAAAGCTGTGTAAGGTAAACCCTGACATATGCAATGTAGTGGAAGCCGTGCCGTTTGCCGATAGTAATCATGGTACAGTTACATCCTGATATTATCAGTGTATCTTATATATAGTTTTTATAATAACATAAGATCTATTTTGAGGTTCTCAAAACTCTCAAATGAGTCTGAGAACCCTCCTCTAGGTTCTACTAAAATAAAAGGCGAAGACAAAAGCGGGTGATGAATGCACAGGCAGTATGCGCTGAATCACGGTTTTCACACTCTGCCTAAAAACGATCGCAGGATGGGGAAAGCACCGAACGGAGAGGTGCTCCGCGCGCTCACGCGCGCGCCCCCGGTCCGAGAGACAGTCGCGTGGCTTGCCAAGCAGGCGCAATATTCCTGCTCGAACGGTAAAATATTTCGTAGTTGTGACGTTCATGTACACTTTTTTTAATAAAGTTTTTACACCACTTTGTATTTTCTTTTCACAAGTAATCCGTTTTCTGTACTATGAGACAATCCATTTTATTTTATAACTTAAACTTTCTTAAATTTTTATTTAATACAAAAAAAAATTGTTCACTGTTAAATTTTTTGTAATAAAAACCATGTTTTTTTCGACCTTAAAGCATACATCTCAATAAGGCAGTGCGCAATAGCCCAGAGGGACCCCTCCCCTTCAACCCTGTCTAGAGAGGCGTTTTGATGACAATTGTCGCATTGAATTGCCTATACTGTGGGTCATTAAGCTTTGTTTTCCAATAGTCCTTAATCTGAGAGAAACTCATTCATTCACTAAAACTGCTCTACTTTAATAGAAAACGCTACTCCACTGTCGCATTTTCCTGTCGAAAATATCGTCCTCCTCTATTAATATGATAATTATTATAAATGATCACATAAACTCTAAATTTAAACTTTGGAATATATATACCATACATATAATTAATACATTATAATGAGCGGTGAGTACTTTATTTATTATGTACTTATATATAATATATTAAATATAATAAATGATATATAAGAATAATAAATATAATAATTACAAATAATTATTGCCTTATTAAAATATTAAATGTAAATATTTACAATAACTATATATATATATTATATATATATATAATATATATAATATATATATATATATAATATATATATATATATATCATATAATATTTTATATATATATTATATATATAATATATATTATATATATATATATATAATATATATATATATTACTATATAATATATATATATATTACTATATACATATATATATATATACAATAAATACTATATTTATATATTAGATATATTTATATATAATTACTCATATATTCATAGTAATATTAATGATAGTCTTATATTATATCACACATATATATATATATTATATATAATTATATATAATATATATATATATATATATATATATATTACGGATTAAATATTATTTAGTATAATATAAATACACGTAACTATTTAGAACAAACCTTATAGGTAAGAAAATATAATAATAGGTATGTTAAATAGTATATCATATATATATATATTATAAAAGTTCAACATATTAGGTATAATAAAAATATCTTAAAACATTTAATTATAATATACAAATTATATAGTTATCATATATATATATATAGTATACCAGTAATACATATTATTATTAAAATTTATATTATACATCTTTAACTACTTATATATATAACTTATATATATATATGACAATAACTATCTATATACTAATATATATCTACTATATATATATATATTTATATATATATATAATAAAGAGGTAATATAAATACATATAAATAATTTATTAAATGTATTATTTATTTATTATATCTATGATATATCATATATAATATATTAATAAATATAATATAATTAAGGATATGAAAAGTCTTTTTACTCCTGATGAAAATATTTATTCACATAATTACTTATTAGTAAAATTTAAAATGCGTTTATACATGTATTCTGACATAAAAAATTTATCCCCTCCAACCGCAAACAATTCTCTTGATGTCAAACAAAACTCAGCAAAGTCTTGATATTATTCTTCATTTCTTTATAGTTGTTATACTAGAATATAATCATTTTTATCCTTCTTCTTTTGAATGTTATCATTCATCCCAGATCTTGATCCGAGTTAAAGCACGTCTCTTGGAAGAAATTTTTTAAATGGATAGGGAGCCGCTATCTTCATTTTAAATTCCTTGCGTCTACCATCTTTCTTTGATGCACGTTCTTGTTTCCATAATTTTGCAACATTTCCTATTAGAAACTTTACATATTTTTCTTTAACTGTTTATCGAAATATGTAATCTCGTGTCCCTTTTTCGCAGTTGATGCTCTTATTCTGTAACCATAAGACATATAAAGATGCGTAATATGCAACTGCCGGATTTTGCGCTGGATTCAGCGTGGAGTAGTAAGGATGCCTAGTACGATAAAATCTGGAATTATAGTTGATCACCTGTTATCAGGTTTTTTTTAAAAATAAACCAAAAACCTTTAAATATATGTTATAAGTCCCAATAGCTATACCTTTTTTAAATTTTTACAAAACACAGCTATGGTTACGATGGAGTAGTGTCTTTTTCTCAACTGAATATCATATTCACGTAAGAGCGCATGTACACCAGTCAAACCTTTCAAATTTGTGACGTCATAAATCACAAATAACAATTGTTCCTGAAAACTTAAGCATAAGTATCAGATATTAAACTACGAGATTGTGATAAGAAATTCTGGCTTATTGTAATCATTTAACTTTTATAGTCGTGGTATATAGCATTTAACTCTGTTGTATTAAATATGCACTTTGATTAGATATTTGCCATTTAAGATGACAATATAATGATGTATATACCTCTAGGTTCCTAACAAAATTTAATATATACAAAATGGACTATATAAAGAAGAGATATAGACGGAATGAAGATATATTGTATAATATATGTAGTGTATGCATATATTATTATATCCGTTAAATATATGTACTAATATATATATATATATATATAATATATATATATATACACACTTATTACTATATATATAACTATATATACATAATATTTAACATGTACAATCTTAATTATTATCTATAATATTAAACTAATTTGTTAATATATAAATAAATAATATTAGATAATGTTAATTTTACTTTTTATCAAATATATATTTTTTTTTATAAACTAGCCTATATTTATACAAAAACATTTAAGAGAAATATTATATTTATATATATATATTAGGATTATATATATATAATTATATAGTAATATACGCTTTTATATATATAATATATATAATATATTATATATATATTATATATATATATATATTTATATATACCTATATTTCATATACAAGTTTAAGGCGTAGTAAAATCAGTTAATTTCATTTTAAATGCCACTTGCTTCATACTTACGAAACCTATATAGTCCATGACAAACAAATTTTAGCTCAATATATTTACAAATCCATTTCTACAAACAGTATCAAATGAAAAACAGATACAGAAATAATATAATGTTACAACCCCAAAGATATAAATTCTTCTATTTTATTCAACAGGGGATAAGAAATTAGTTTTTTATAAAATATATTCTTTAAACATTATATAATTTAAATAAAGTAACAATAATTTTTATTTATCTTGATTATTCATTTCATTTCAATTTAAATCCAAAGAATCAATCAGATGAACAATGCCATTTTTCCCCGTATATACAGAACATAAATGTCCTCCTGTTTGTAATGTGACCGATGTGAAGTGTTGAACAGAAACCAGTAATGCCTTCTCTAGTTTTACAGATCCTACACTCCCTATTAATAAGCGATAGTACGTACCTACTATTGAATCGATGGGTATACGTTTATTACATACATTGGGGCTTGGCAGTTTGTTATTTCTTCTTCATCTCATCTTTAATAATTCAAAATCACGTTGCGTACTCTGTCAATTTCAATGAGCTGAGGATGCTCCATGAAACCCAGAACAGTGATTTGTGGTGATTGTAGACCTTCTCACTAAAGGAGAGACTTAACCCTAAAAGTCCCCTTTTCTCAAATGTTTAACATGATGATAGGCGTTACCAGCTGAAAGGTCTGCGGTGAGATCGCAAGCATATATGTTAAAGTTAACTATTACTTAGCGTATTTCTTCAAGAATCTAACCCTGGTCCCGCTGTCATCTTGCATGAAACAAGTGTTAGCTCATTAGATCGTAAAAAAGATTGTGAACTTATTGAGATTGACGAAGTCCTTGTCATAACATTTCAATAATTCCCGAAACCGAGTAAGATTGACCGTTTTTACCATTGTTTATGTATTGCTAATAGTGTCATTAATTCGAGGTGCGTATGTCATTAATGGTTTTTATTTATCTTATAAATTGAGAGTGATATATATTTCCCATATCAACAACATTGGCCTATTATTTACCTTTCCGTGAGGCAGACTCATTTACAATAGGTTAGGTCCTTGTATATGGATACTCGATAAATCCCTGGTGTAAAGTTTAAAAAACTTTGTTTCCACTCGTTTGAGTTGGATACTTGTTTGTGTGTTCAAAGAGAGATTTTTCGTTTCCCCAAATGTCTCTGGGGTAGTAATTTCACTTTTCTAACATAGAGATAGGCTTCTAAACAACTTGTAAACAGGTTCAGGACAAACAGCCGTAGCACTAGACCCTTTTATTTAAGGCGACATTTAAAACCCTCTCATCCATGATTCTAGTATCTACAGTTGGTAGAATAAGTCTTTCTTGCAAGAGAAGATGTCTACCGTTTAAACGTCCCGTAAAAAATTCATAGTGTTTTCCTTCTAGGATTTTACCAGCTTTATTATCATTCGTGCAGGCCTCGTCTTTGAAACCTCTAGAAAACCGCAAGACTGGGATGAAGACTGTTTAAGCATCGTCAAAAGGCAATATGTAATAATTGTCTCTAAATATAACTTATCTATAAAGGATAATTTGCAGCTGATGCACTCTAATGAAGTTTCATTGAGAAACACTTCAATCTGATAAAACAGGTATACAGGAAATTGGAATTCCGTGTATTACATTAGTCGTCAGATGATGGAAGGTCTTTACCATCGGGTTTCGTCAGTTGTTCGTTTGTGCAATGCATAAGAAAACTTATTCGTTAGGCAATGATTCTCAATCACTAAGATGGCGTACTCTCACGAGCAAATTTATCTAAATCCACATCCGTTGGTTCTGGTTTGAATGCTGATGAAAATTTCAGAGTGGCGTCCAAAGTATTGTGTGTTTCATTCGATTTTGGTTCTTCTGCATTTAGCCTTATAGGTTCATTTTCGTTTAATTTTAAACTCTCTAATATTTTTTCATTTATTTCAATATCTGTAATATATTCTTGATCTGGTTTGTAAGACATGCGGTTTTTTTCCGCTGCTGCTTTCATGCGTCTTTCCAATAATCTCACATCAATCTCATATCCATAATACACACTCAATCCCTAATCTCACATACACTAATAATAAAATAATAATATAATAAATAATAATATAACCAATAAACTATCTATATAATAAAATAACTAATAAATAATCAAACTGACAGAATCGCTTATGAAATAAAAATATAAAGAATTTCTCATAAGACAACTATTTACTTATTCAATAAAGACACCTAAATGCCGATATTATCTAAATATGATGATATATAGCGACATATAGGTAGAGATCAAAACATATCTCATGTGGACTCTCTGACTTAATGTATAGCTTATTAATATATAATTTATAATATAAATAAACACTTTCGACTCTATTTATTCTTTCATATGCTTTACTCACACATTTCAATAACATTAACTATTTTGAGAATATCTAATCCGTATAATAAAGTCTTACCACCTAACCATCGTGAGGTATATATATCTAAACCTGCCAATATATAGATAGTACTTCCTTATTATCCTCACTATTCAGTACGCCTAGTTGTACATAATCCTATAAAAACCTAAATCACATAATTTTTATCATCTATCCTCCCTCTTTCACCATATCATTATAAAGTATGTCGTTCAATTAAACTGATTGGTATTGCACAACACTTATACCTCATATAACATTTAATCAATTACAAGATACGCTACTATAGTTAACTTCATCACCATCTCAATAGTATATCTACTTATTACAGTTAATATCATCGAACGCCTTCACATATCGACTCTACAATAATATATACCATAAGTCATTATATCTTCCTACATATAATACACCTATACAAATTAAACTAATATTATCCCATTATTATAAATATCACTATTAAGTTATCAATATTATCTATAACCTAATATTAATACTGCCTTTATATAGAACGGGTTGACCTTAAAATACAATCTGATTGAACAACTCCATCGAAAAATTCTCACACATCTGTACGACGCATGTAATATATCACCCTCCTCATATGGTGAACAGGAACTTGTGTTACATCACAAAACTTCAAATCGCATCAATCACCATCTCGAGACATATTATAGAGCTCTATATTATCAAGAAACACCTAAGATATTGCACGCAGAATAATTTTATAATCCTATTCAATTCTTCATTCTCTTCATCATAAGTTTAAAATCAATATTTGAACAATTATGAGTTATAATTATATCTAAACTATATAAAACTATCTTTGAATCTGCTAATATGGGTGATCAGCCTCACTTGAATGATATTATCGGTAAATCTTTATTGTTTTCAAATAAACTGATACCGTGGATTTCCTTAAAAGTAATTACACGATGATTTTGTACACATAGAAATAAAGCTACTTATAACTTGATAGTGTAGTACAAGCAATGGGTCTATCACCCATAACACGTACACTTTCTATCATCCTGAAGATATATACCTATGTTACAAATAAAAGATTGAGCAACCTTCAAGCTCTAAAATATGTTTGTAAACGTAACAAACAATCAGGCTAAAATTCACACGTAGCCTCACAATATTGTATAAGAAAACATATATCTACAAACTGATGGAGTGCCGATGGGCTCACCACTTGGGCACCTACATTTGCTGACTCTATATGTCCAATTGGGAAACAAAATCCTTCGTGAAACAAACAAATTTAACCCCGTATTTTTACAAAAGGTATGTCGACGACACTCACTATTTTTTAGGACATAGATCATATACATCAGTTCATTCCTTATATAATTCAAAGAGTTGTATGCTTAAAAAATTCCATACGCAAAACTTAAGGTTTATATATTTATGATTATAGCTTAATGTCAAAGTGTTTTATTTTGGACATTCTTTAAAGAGAGTGGCAAATAGTTATTATATACGAAAAATTCACGTAAGTACTTGAATATCGGTTTTAAAACAAAACTTTACACAGTTTTAAGCATTCTATATATTTATGATTTTTTCAGGTTAAGTCTGATTGTCAAAAATTTTTCCACAAGATAATTTAGGATAGTAGTAAACTATGAACCACTTTAGGCTCAAATCTGCTTCGTCCTCATTTACATTATAATTTACAATTGCGAGACTATTTTACAAAGAGATCTTTGCGCTCCACCTAAACACTTATTAGGTATATACAGAGAGCCATACATCTAAATGTTCACTTGAAAAGAACATATTTCTATGTATGAATGTAACAATTATAGCCTCATTCACACCGTATTAAATATGTGATAATTGAGCTGCATTAGAACAGGTAAATATCAACTCAAATTGATTTCAGATCTCTTGAGCAACTTTAATCATTATATCTATAAACCCTCTTCACAATAATTAGCCTTATATAATAAAAGCATAGTTAAAAATGCATATATAACTAAGCACAATAACATATTTCAGATATTATTATACTCTGTATATATCACATAAACTCTCCAAATGCTACTGATTTGTCATATGTGATGAGAAGTAATAGTGTATTCAGTGAGATAATACTCTTGGAATTCTTCATCAACTCTGTAATATACAAAAAGCTATGCTATAACCTTTGGCATTGTCATAAATCAAAAGCTGCGACGACTTAAATAATGAACACATCTAGCTTTAAGTTCCAGGATCTACAATTTTGATAATACCTGTACGAGCTGTTGAGCATCTTTGTTTAAGAATCGAGTATAGCGTAAATTCGCCTCGTACAAGCACCAATCACGATTATGTGTACTCAATCATTTAAACTCTATGTGTGCCCTATGTAGTCTAAGTAGGTCTCTGTTAACGTTTCAAAACTTTATCGGGTATTATATATGACTTTTAAATCTAAGTTTCAGTAAGATATTAGATTGTCGTTAAGAGGAACTTTATTATATAATCTATATCTAACAGTCCCACGCTGCATAATCATTGCTATATGAAATTGTCGATGAGCAGAAAGTCTACTCTATATCGCCTGAAACTATGTTCATGACTATTAGTATATTAATATTTTCTATACACATCGCTTTTCACCAATAATATTTCGTATTTGGTTAATTCAGTGAAGATACGTGCTCCGATGTCCAAAGTATAACTTTAATATTGCGTATAGAGGCTTCTTTCATCAATAAAACACGTCACAACCAGACATATAACATATAAAAATTTATATTATAATATAATTAAAGTAATTTATTATCAAAACTCAATATCATTTGATTTACTTTTTATATAATAATCAGTTTAAAGACTCACTCATTCGCTTACACTAAATAAAAATATCATCATGTAAAGTAAATATGTCTCTCACAAGATATATATAAGAGACGAAACGACGTCCGTGAGTAATAATCAAATATGTTAAAATATATATCTCTCTCTTCCTCCTGTATATTATTTTCAAAGATTATTTATTAATGAGAAATTATAAATTATGTAACTACAAATGTCTTTGTAGAACTGAGTTATTAATTAGGTGAAAATAAATAAATCAATAAAACTTATTTATATTAATATTATAATAAATATATTCTGAGATATGAAGAAATTAATATTTATAATGAAATATACATAAGATAAATAATATACTCATATAAAGCGTATGAATATGATAATAATGAGAATAATAAACAAAAAATATTTGGTAAGACTTTAAAATATAGGCTAATAAAGTACTGTAACAATTTACTTCTTGCAAACTTCCGTGAATAGTAACAAGAGTGCAAAGTACAAGTACACCGACTCACGACTAAATGGGTTTCTCCAGCTTAAACTACAAAGTATCATTCGACATATGTACCAAGTCCGTGACTCCACTTGCACAGAGTTTTCGATCCAGTGAAACAGTTAAACTCCGCAGCACAGTGAAATGTCACACTTAACGTCTCAAGTACCGAGACTAGTACACGTACTTTATTTGAACCAAGCCTGATATATATTATATATATAATATACACGACTCCGACTCCAAGACTTATACTCACGAATATATTCCGTAACTTACCGCAGTCACTAGATATTAATATATTATAATTAAATATATATATATATATATTATATATATATATATATAATATATATTAAATTATTAATTATATATATATATATATATAAATATATATATTATATATATATATATATATCAATTAATAATATATTATTTATAATATTATTAATATTAATATATATATATATATATTATTAATATATATATATATATATAATATACATGGTGGTAATTTATATTACCCTAACCAGAGTCGGTATGAAAGATGAGTAGGTGAGGTACCAAAGGGGCATAGCTCACAATATGAGGGTCTCGTACCAGTTAGGGTTTGGAGTTTTCACGGCGCCTGCATAAAATACGTAAACTAATGTTAGTACTGATATACAGGCTTAAGCCAGACTCAGAGTGTGTAAAACCAGTAGTGATGTCACTAGTGAGGCGCTACTCGTCTGTGCATACTGGTAATAAAAATGTGGACTGCTCGTTGACACCTACTGTGGTGGGAGATGTCTCGCAGCGTGCACTGATGCAGCGGATGTCTTGAAGTGTGGAATGCGGATGCGGAATGTTATCCACGAGAGTCTCTGGCGGTTGGCTTTGATGAGGGTGGCGCGGGACAGATAAGATTCTACAACCTATAGTAAAGGTGATTTGATTCCATACGTATAGCCAGTAAAACCTGTCGCAGGATCCGGAGAGTCCGTGTAGATAGTGGGGATATTGGAATACAGTTACGGTCACGAATATGTTTTAAGGAAATTAATAAATCACCACAAATGTTTATGCTGAGCATTGGGTTAGAGGTATCTTCAGGATTATATAGTATGGCTCGAGTAACACTCATATATATACAGCTGTAATTAATAGAACCGCTGCTAAGGTAGTTGTTCATCTATTAACATTGGTAGTACCTTAGTAGTGCGTCTTATCATATGTCTAAATTGACAATTAAGGAATGAAATAGTCTAATCCTATTGATATATAGGGGATACATATAATATTGAGAAGCTCATAAGTAACTAAATATATAATAATTTTGAGGATAGTTTACTGTAATATATACTCCATATACAGCTGTATAAGAATATGTCATATCCATCGATAAACTGGATGAGCAATATTAATACTAGTAATGCCCGTAATATAAGAGTATTGCACTATTACCCAGACTCATAACCGACCTACACCTTCAAACTATAGTGAGCGTCCACTCCTGCATACCTACATTGCATTAGCTCATAACTACTCTCCGTCGGTCGTCGGTATAATCTAGCACGCCTATACTATAGCAAGCCTATCCGAGGCGTACAGAGACATACTCGACGGTACTATATATATATTATTAAATATTGCATATCGGCAATGATCATCAGGTGACCTGTTACGCACACGATTCGTACGGGATGCTTCGTGTTGCTCTATATATAAACTGTCCGTACTGAACATTACGCTATAACTTTCCTAATAGAAATTGTAGGATGGACAAGAGTATGGGCTCACGGTGGATAAAGATGCTAGAGATATAGTGGTTCTCATTCGCAAGCAAATGACGGAGAGCCTGGGTGCTACGATCCGCGAGAAGGAAGCGCTTACGCTCATTTCATTATACCTGTGCGACCATCCTGTGACATAGAGCTTCCGTGATTATATATATAATAGGCTAAACTTGTCATTCATATAATATTGCGAATAATAGTCAATACTTAATAACATCTAAAAATTATTTAAGGCATATACTAGAGGGATAAATGGAGCAGGGCTGGATCCAAACTATGTGCTAGTAACTAACCTCAGTGAAGTCTTTCTAGCACGCCTTGACGGGAGCTCGGTTGGCTTTGAAAACTGTTCTTGATCTGCCAACTTTTATGAGCTATAGAAGGTATGGAGCTATACAGTGTGTAACAGCATCAAGTCCAATGATATTAGTGTCTATTCCTAACTGTTACTAAAAGGTTACGTGTCTGAACAATTCGATTAAGTGTCTAGCTTAGCAATAGTCGATGGTTATCGACTTCATCATGCAGATAGAGGTATAGAAACCCTCCTCGTCCTCTTACTCTCCATATCCTTATCGTCTTCTTTGTAGTGTTATCAGAACTATAAATATCTACATTTAGAGCGATCTATGCTCTAATGATTTATAACATCTAAAATATCTAAGGCGAACTGAGGTATTATAGGAGGCATGCTGAATGCCATGGAGCACCTTAAGTGATGTCAGCAGTTGTACTACGGGAAGGCTCGGCGATCTGTATAAAAACTGTTCTTACGTTAAGGAATCTCTGCTAACTGGTTTATGAGTTTGGCTTTCCACGGATGACTCACGTGGTAAAAGAGCTATACGTGAGACGCTATATCGTTCTCAACCCGACCCCTTTTCTAGCCTTTTCTAGCATGTCATGTCCTATTCTTCGCTAACGAAATATGACGGCGGCCTAAGTATTCGATGTCCCAGAGAAGGTCAAGTCACTTATGTTATCTATTAACCCCTAGGTATTAATGATTTTTCTGTTTTCGGTGGTATCACCTCTTAGAATGTGCCTCATGCGCCGAAATATTTGTTATCGCTTCTTACGATGATTAATTACCTACTATATATATATATATATATATATATATATATATATAATATAGTATATATAACACTACTATATAAGTATATATATAATAATATATATATATAGTATATAATATTATAATATCCCTACTATTAATTCTTAAACCTCACTTACTAGTGCGAATAATAATCATGAGTCTGTGGACGAATTTAATACCTGACACGACTATAGTATCGATCTACCTACTATAATCGACTCACGACGCATTTGAAAGCAGAGCGCTTCAACGAGCGGTCTGTGCAATACATTTAAGGAAACCTGCTATACTGCTCCAGCACATCGATTCCTTATCCGTCGGTATATATATAGGTGAGAATCGAAGTTCTCCACGATTTAATCACATAACAAGAAGAATAGTAAATCTATAAGAGCTAATTGCACAAACCCTATAAATACGTTAATTACCTCTCGAGAAATTATTCATTTTTGAACCAACATACTTATATTCCTATGTACTATATAGTATACTCATAGTGCATACATTTATGTATTATGGAAGCTATCACGTAAGTTGAGCTCGGTATGTTGTACTATATATGATTGTGAGGGTATGCTCACCGAGGTACGATTAGCGTATCACCTATAATAAGATATCAGCGGCGTTATCAGCCGTGTAGCGGTTTATATAGAAACTGACACCAACAATATATGCACTTTATTACGTATAATGTATTTATCACTATCATTCGTACAATAAACCTTTACATAGACGGTAGTGTCCAATAATAGGGGTTAGAATAATATGTTTATAAAAATGAAATTCTCTCATATTATAGTATAGTTATATACTTTTTCTATCCACGAACGCCAGCAGGTCCCCATGGCCTATACCAGCCGGTTAGGGTATCAATTATTATTATGTGTATATTCAAAATACGACAATAAATGATCACAATATATTATATATATATATATCTATATATATATATATATATACTTTATAATTCTGCCAATACTCATCTGAACACAATGAACTTCAGATCTATACTTCTATCAATACTTGGTATCAAGCCTTCTATATTATATGTTAGTCAACATTAGTTTGCTATCCAATGATTTCATAGCCACTTATATATACGTCTAAGGGGGTGGTAGGTCCCCGCCCTCTTTCAAAAACATAAAAAAGGTAATAGACTATATATAGTAAAGCTGTAAATTGAATTGATGTATATATAGAAATATAATAATAATATAATATATATACGAAATGGCTATAAATTTAGTAGTAAAATCATATGAGCTTGGAACTCATTAATGGGGTATCCAGGAGTACCTAGGGCTGGTTAGTTAGCGGGTAGCTCAAGAATCGGAATTCTGTATGACTCCAGCTTATATATTAGTGATATATATGATATATATACAACAAAATTATATGTGGTGTCTATACAATATATGTTTATCAAATGGTGGTAGAACTTACATTTTTGAGAGGTATTTCAGTGTTGCTTATATACAGCTGGATTCCTAAGCTCTTAAGCACCGACAGTATCCTACTTACTCATAGTAAATATACCAATATTTTTATATCAATAGTACCATATAATATTACTACTTATAGTTTATATAAAGAAATGTTTGAATTAGTTGATAAAGGTAGTATAATATAATTATAGTAGTCGTGGTAGGTAATGCTTACCTTCTAATTATATTATATATATATATTATATATTATATATATGATATATATATAAGAGTTAGTAGTAATCCACCCTTCACCCTTTATTATACTATGACATGGTCTTATTGAAGAGATCTAACATTTAAGAATATACACCTGATCTTAGTTTTTTACTTACCTTACCTCATATAGTATTTTAT
The DNA here is from genome assembly GCA_015478945.1 of Trachelipus rathkii. Classification (NCBI taxonomy): domain Eukaryota; kingdom Metazoa; phylum Arthropoda; class Malacostraca; order Isopoda; family Trachelipodidae; genus Trachelipus; species Trachelipus rathkii. The sequence continues at coordinate 34,668 of JABUQX010026295.1, forward strand.
TAGAGGTATTAGTAAGTGATATCGATTTAGTGTGTATAATTATAGAAGTATTGTTAGGTAGATAATTGGTCTCCTTCCTTCTTATGAGTTGTACCACCTGACCCCCCTTTTATAATTCTAATTGCACAATTTTTCAACTTTTTTCACTGTTTCACAGACGATAAGAAGTTAGCTTGGAGTTCTCTATCTCTATGTTTGCTAGTATTTGTCAATTCTACAACACGGATAACTTGAGTGCGGGATCTGAGAGAGCGCATGTAGGAGATACGGATAGTGGGGAGCTTTCCTGTAAGTGGTCGTGGGCAGCGCTCGCTGCTTTTCAGATGGTGGATATATATTTTTTTTTTTCTTTTGGATATTATTAAAGACTTTTTCATAAGGTTAAAAGAATCTCGTCTCAATTTAAACTGAGCTTCTACCAATGGTTTGTTATGGCTCATGTGATTGAATATGGAAGATACCTGGTTCGAACCTGGGCCCCACTTTCAGAGATAGGCTCTTTGCTCTGCGTCTGTCGTAGTCGAACCGAGGAAGAAGGGGGTCCTGAGCCCCCAAAACCATTGAAAGGACGTAAGAAGGTTGAAATTTGGTGAGTGAAATAGAAGAGAATAAATTGAGAGATATCAGTTTTAGAGCTGAAGAGGTTATTATGTACCCGGAGCACATGGAGCCGGGCCGGAAACCGTGACGAGCAGGAAGTTTCTTGTGGATTTGTCGCTTGATTGGTCTAGACTTATGAATTTCTGGCGTCCAGCTGCCTTTGATTCAATTGAATGTGTTGTTTTACAATGTTTCAAAGGACATAAGAAAAAAAAAATTTTTCCGATATTAGTGGTTTTTTTTTATCCATAACCCAAGGAATTTTGTAAGTTTAATAACAAAAATTTAAACACATTGGTTATAACTTACAAAAAGTAAACAGCAAGCAGAGTGCAACGAACAAGAGCACGGAACGAAAAAAGAAGAAGAAGAGGAGGAGGAAGAGGAGGAGCCTGATGTAGAAGCAAAAAAGAAGAAGGAGTGACTCGAGAGCGCGACAGATATCGCAAGAAGATATGTGATACGATAGAAGGAAGAAGAGGAGGAGAGTAAATAGAAAGAACCCAAGAACGATGATAGAGGAGCATATGTAACCTATGGCACTTACTGGGTTTAGAGCCGTGTCGTAATACAGACTTGCCTGAGCGAGTGGTCGTCTGTAAACAACTCACATCTCATCTTTCTTTTTCCAATATATACCTAGAAGAGCCATCATTTTATTTATAGAAAACCTGTTTCATTCCAAAAGTTAATAGAAAGTTATAGATAAAGTTGAAGTTAAATTTTTCATGTTGAAGGATTAAGATTTTATATTTTTCCATCGTATTAAACTGCCATGATGTTCTCTTTGAAAAACATTGTTTTTGATGAATTGTTAAAAACATTGTTAATTGTCATTTTTTTCTTTTCTTTCATGTAACGCACCGAATTTCTTTTTGTGACATCGAAAAACATTTTTATTTTTTTGGATAAACATTTATGAGCGGAAAAATATATAACCCATATTGTTTCTAGAAAAAAGCCAGTGTTTGTTTAAAACTATTTCCACGGCTTCTAAAACCAGCCGCAGACCACGAAGTAAAAACGATGAGTTGTTAAGGGCGGGGACCAATGTCTGGCTGTCCTTTAAAGCAGATAATCCCGCTGAACCAGTAAACACAAACTAACAGCAAGAGTCAACCCCAGGGGTCCCGCCCCCACCTCACCCCACCCCTCAAACTAACTCACGTTTTACTGCTTTTACTCATATTTTATATATATATACAATATATTACATATATATAATATATTATTTTTTCCTTTTTACAAATTAAATTAAACACATTTGATATCAGCAAAATCAAGAGAACAAGCAAAGTTAAAAAACAAGATTTAAAAAAAAAATAATAATATTTTAAATGAAAAAGTGAATTATTTTAAATATAAAGAAATATTATATATATATAATATATGCCTATATATTATCTCAAATATCAAATTAGCTTATTATTATTTAGGTTATTCAATCATAGGTATATATAGCTAAGAATTATAATTTAATTTATACCGTTATAAATAATATATTCGCTCATAGTATACGTACCCTACTCTATTATATACAAGCGCTTTATGTAAATCCTATAATTAATAGTATACCTTATTTTTCTAAAAATAACTACATAGGGTGGTATAAATATTCTACTACATGATAATCTATTCAACAGAGAATAGTAACAATGTTGGTTCAAAAAATAAACTATTCTTAGTAATTTGAAAGATATTCTGTTTAAAAAATACAGTGATATTTAAATGATTTTTAAATATACTTACTATATAGTAGCTAAATTATAATGAAAATATAATAAAAATTAAACATATATTATTATTAGTATATAAACTAAAATATATAACATATATTTGGTAATATCTTCTCACCTCTCTAACGTTAGCGTAAGTACTTGACAAGTTAATAGTAAATATAATTCGATCATGGGCAGATATAAATAGTATATATATATATTATATATATAATATAGATATATATCACTAAGTATATATATATATATATTATATCATATAATATATATTTGTACCTAGCTATATATATATATATATTACTATCGTAATTCGAGATACTAGTTATTACTTAGGTATAATATATATATATTAACTATAAAATATATATATATATATAATATATAATATATAATATATAATATAATATATATATTTTTTCTTTGCCTGTATGTCCCGAGTATTCGCTCTCCGGATGCCGCATTATTCGCGAGTTCGCAAGTATACACAAGGTTTCTGTATTCATGCCCATCAAATTATTATTCTGCGGCCTAAAGACAAGGCTTCCGGTAGTTACTTGGCAGGATAATGGCTCGGGAGAGTAATCCAGCGAGGGGCGAAATACTTAGAAAAAAATGTAGCGGTAGACTGGGTCCAGTACGTCTCTTTCACTCCTTCTCACCA
>JABUQX010026296.1:0-12692 GCA_015478945.1 Trachelipus rathkii
AGAGAGATCCTCCCTTGATAGGCTATGCCATTGAGGTGTCATTACCTAGGAAGTTCCTCTTGAATAGGCTAATCCGTGAGGTTAATACTAGAGAGTTCCACTCTATGAATAGGGCTATCCGTGAGTGTAATTACTAGAGAAGTTCCCTCCTTTAATAGGGCTATGCCCCTGAGGGTGAATTAACTAGAGAATTTCCCCTGATTGAATAGGGTTATGCCGTGGTGCGAATATACTAGAGAAATTCCCTCAATGATAGGCTATTCCGTTAAGGTGTGAATTACCAGAGAAGTTTTCTTGATAGGGCTATGCCTCGTGGGGTGTAATTACTAGAGAAGTTCCTCCTTGACTAGGGCTATGCACGTGAGGTATGAATTACCTAGAGAAGTTCCTCCTTGAATAGGGTATGCCCTTGAGGTGTAATTACTTTAGAGAAGGTTCCCCTCACTTGATAGGGTATGCGTGGAGGTGTGAATTACCTAGAGAAGTTCCTCAGCTTGAATAGGGCTATGCCCGTGAGTGTTAATTACCTAGAGAAGTTCCCGTCTTGAAATAGGGCTATGCCCGTGAGGTGTGAATTACTAGTGAAGTTCCTCCTTGAATAGCGGAACTACTGCCGTGAGGTGTAGAATTACTAAGAGAAATTCACTCCTTGATAGGAGCTATGCCACGTGAGCGTGTGGAATTATACTACAGAGAAGTTCCCTCACATTGAATAGGCGTATGCCCGTGAGGTGTGAATTATATAGAGAAGTTCCCCTCCTTGACTGGGCTATGCCCGTGAGGTTGTGAATTCTAGAGAGTATCCACCTCTATGAATAGGGGCTATATACAACGTGAAGGTTTGTAGAATAACCTAGAGAAAGTTCCATCCTCTGATAGGGCTATGCCCGTGAGGTGTGAATTACCTAGAGAAAGTTCCCTCTTAGAATAGAGGCTATGCCGGTGAAGGTGTGAAATGTACCTAGTGAAGTTACACATCTCCTTGAATAGGGCTATGCCCGTGAGGTGTGATTACCTAGAGAAGAAGTTCGCCTCCTTGAATAGGGCTATGGCCGTAAGGTGTGATTACCTAGAGAAGTTCCTCCCTTGAATAGGGCTATGCCGTGAGGTGTGAATTTACTAGAGAAGTTCCCCTCCTTGAATAGGGCTATGCAAGTGAGGTGTGAATTACCTAGAGACTTCCCTACTTGAATAGGGCTATGCCGTGAAGTGTGAATTACCTAGAAAAGTTTCCCTGATTGAATAGGCAATCGACCCGTGAGACGTGTGAAAAACCCTAGAAGAGTTCCCTTCTTGGAATAGGGCTATGCCGTGAGGTGTGAATTACTAGGAAGTTCATATTACTAAATTAGGTCTATGAGATCAGACGAGATAGATTATAGAGAAGTTCCCTCCTTGAAACGGGCTATGCCCGTGAGGTGTCGATTACCTAGAGAAGTTCACTTCCTTGATAGGGGATATGCCGTCGAGGTGGTGAATTAACATAAAAAGATAATTAAATTGAATGGTCTAATGCCCGTGAGGTGTGAATTAATTAGAAAAGTTCCCCTCCTTGAATAGGGCTATCCCGTGAGGTGGGTGTGAATTAACTAGAGATGTTCCCCGACAACTGATTGAATAGGGCTATGCCGTTAGGCCCCCTGCTGATCTCACACTACGACACAGCTTCAACTGATTGAATAGGGTCTTTTATGCGTGAGGCATGTGAATTACCTAGAGAAGTTCCTCCTTAGGAATCAGGACTATTGCCCATGTGTGTGAATTACAAATTAGAGAAATTTCAATACTATAGAATAAAAGCGATTAGTCAGAGAGTGTGATTAGAGAAGTTCCCTCTTAGATAGAGCTATGACCAATTAGAGGGTGTGGAATTACCTAGAGAAGTTCCGCTCCTTGAAAATAGGGCTATGCCGTGAGGTGTGAATTACCTAAGAGAAGTTCCCTCACTTGAATAGGGCTATTCCGAATGAGAGCATGTGAATTACCTGAGATTACCCTCATATGTGGATATAGACCGTTAGGTGTGAATTACCTAGAGAGTTCCCCTCTACTTTAATAGGGCTATGCCCGTGAGGTGTGAATTCTAGATGACAGTTCCACATCTTGATAGGGCTAATGCCCGTGGAGGTGAATTACCTTGGAGAAGTTCCCACCATAGAATAGGGCTATGCCAGTGAAGGTAGTTTACTCTATAGCGGAGCTATCATACCTTCATACTGCGCTTGCAGTGGAGTCGAATTACTAGAGAAGTTCCCCTCCTTGAATAGGGCTTTAGCCCGTGAGGTGTGAATTACCTAGAGAAGTTCCCTACTTGAATAGGGCTATGCCAGTGAGGTGTGAATTAACGAGAGTTCCCCTCTTGAATAGGGCTATGCCCGTGGGGTGTTGATTACCTAGAGAAATTCTCCCTCCTTGAATATGGGCTTAACATGACGTGAGGTATCAGAATATATCGAGAAGTTCCCTCCTGAAATAGGGATAATAGCACACGTGAGGATAGTGAATTAACCTAAGAAGTTCCCCTCCTTGAATAGGGCTATGGCCGTGAGATGTGAATTACCTAGAGAAGTTCCCCTCTTGAATAGGGCTATGCCGTGAGGTGTGAATTTAACTAGAAAGTTCCCACTCTTCGAATTAGGGCTATGCCGCGTGAGTGTGAATTACTAAGATATATATGAATTAGGGCTAATGCCCGTTGAGGTGTGAATTACCTACGAGAAGTTCCATTGATATGAATAGAGGCTATGGCAGTCAGAAGGGTGTGATCTACCTAGAGAAGCTCCCTCTATTAATAGGGTAATCCCGTGAGGTGGAATTACCTAAGAGAAGTTCCCTCCTTGAATAGGGCTATGCCCGTGAGGTGTGAATTACTAGAGAAGTCCCCTCCTTGAATGGGCTATGCCGTGAGGTGTGAATTTACTAGAGAAAGTTCCCCTCCTTGATAGGGCTATGCCCCGTAGGTGTGAATTCCTAAGAGATCTACCACTGATTCAGAATAGGGCTAATGGCCGTGAGGTGTGTTACCCTGAGAAAGTTTCCATCTATTAAATAGGGCTAATCCGTGAGGTGTGAATTACTAGAGAAAGTTCCTGATTGAATAGTCTAACATGCCGTTAATGTGAATACTACATAGAGAGTTCCCCTGATTGAAATAGGGTATGCCCGTGAGCGTGTAGAATTACCTAGCAGAAGTTCCATTATATAATCACGGGCTATGCCATGAGGTGTGAATTACCCTAGAGAAATTCCCCTCCTTGAATAGGCGCTTGCCCGTGAGGTGTGAATTACTAGAGAAGTTCCCTCCTTGAATAGGGCTATGCCATAGAGGTGGAATTATCTAGAGAAGTTCCCTCCTTGAACTAGGACGAGATATGATAGTAAGGTGTGAATTAACTAGAGAAGTTCCCTCCTTGGATAGGGCTATGCCCGCAAGGTGTGAATTACCTAGAGAAGTTCCCCTCCTTGAATAGGGCTATGCCCGTGAGGTGTGAATTACCTAGAGAAGTTCCCCTCCTTGAATAGAAACTATCCCGTGGGTGTGAATTAACTAGATAAGTTCCCCTCCTTGAATAACAGGGCTATGCCGTGAGGTGTGAATTACCTAGAGAAGGTTCCCTTCTTGAATAGAGCTATGCCCGTGAGGTGTGAATTACTAGAGAAGTTCCCTGAATATGATAGGGTAATGCCCGTCAGGTGTGAATATACCTAGAGAAGTTCCCTCTTTGAATAGGGCTATCGACCCCACCCCGGAGGTGTGAATTATATAGAGAAGTTCCCTCCTTGTAGGTATGCCCTGAGTGTGATTACCTAGAGAAAGTATCCTCGCTTGAATAGGGTCTGCCGTGAGGTGTGAAATTACTAGAGAAGTTCCCCTCCTTGAAATAGGGCTTGCGTAAGAGTGTGAATTACCTAGCACATTACTTTGATAGGGCTATACTGTGAGATAGTGTATTAGAGAATTTCCTGATTGAATAGGCGCTATAGCCGTACGTGTAATTAACTAGAGAATTCCGACTGTATTGAATAGGGCTTATTCCTGTTAGGTGTGAATTAACTAGAGAAGTTCCCCTCCTTGGAATAGGGCTATGCCCGTGAGGTGTGAATTACTAGAGAGTTCCTCCTTGAATAGGGCTTATGCGTGAGGTGTGAATTACTCTAGAGAAGTTCGCGCTCTTGATAGGGCTATGCCCGTGAGGTGTGAATTCCTGAGAAAGTTCCCTCCTTGAATAGGGCTTGCCGTGAGGTGTGAATTACCTAGTTGAACCCCTCCTTGATAGGGCTATGCCCGTGAGGTGTGAATTACCTTAAGAAGTTCCCCTCCTTGAAAAGTGCTATGACTCGGTGAGCGTTGTGAATTAACTAGAGAAATTTCCACTTTGAAAGGGCTCATGGTTGAGGTGTGATTACTAGAAGAAGTTCCCTCTTGAAATGGGCTATTGCCTGTGAGGTGTGAATTACCTAGAAAGTTCCCCTCCTTGAATAGGGCTATGTCCGTGAGGTTTGAATTACCTAGAGAAGTTACCCTCTTTGAATAGGGGCTATGGCCGTAAGGTGTGAATTACCTAGAGAAGTTCCCTCCTTGAATAGGGCTATGCCGTGAGGTGTGAATTAACTAGTGAAGTTCCCCTCCTTTGAATAGGGCTATGCCCGTGAGGTGTGAATTACCTAGAGAAAGTTCCTCCTTGAATAGGGTTATGCCGTGAGGTGTGAATTACTTAGAGAAGTTCCCCCTCCTTGATTAGGGCTAAGCCCGTGAGGTGAATAACCTAGGAAAGTTTCCCTCCTTGATAGGGTATGCCCCGTGGGTGGTGATTACTAGAAAAGTGCCCTCCTTGAATAGGGCTATGCCGTGAGGTGTGAATTACCTAGAGAAGTTTCTCTTCTTGAGGCTATGCCTTGAGGTGTGAATTACCTAGTTGAAGTTAACCTCCTCGAATAGGGTTATGCCCGTGAGGGTGGAAATTACCTAGAGAAGTTCCCTCCTTGAATAGGGCTTATGCCCTGAGGTGTGAATTACCTAGAGAAGTTTCCCTCCTTGAACAGGGCTACCCGTGAGGTGTGAATTACTAAGAGAAGTTCCCCTCCTTGATAGGCTAACATTGCCCGTGAGGTGTGAACTACCTCAGAAAAGTTCCCTCTTGATAGGGCTATGCCGTGAGGTTTGATTAGCCTAGAGAAGTTTCCCTGATTGAATAGGGCTATGCCGTGAGGTGTGACATTCCTAGAAAGTTCCTCTCTTGAAAAGGGCTATGCCGTGAGGTGTGAAATTACCTAAGAAATTCCGCCTCCTAATAGGGCTATGCCCGTTAGGTGTGAACTACCTAGAGAAGTTCACCTCCTTGAATAGGGCTATGCCGTGAGGTTTGAATTACCTAAGAAGTCCCCTCCTTAATAGGGCTATGCCCGTGGGAGGTGTGATTACCTAGAGAAGTTCCCTCCTTGGATAGGGGTATGCCCGTGAGGTGTGAATTACCAGAGAAGTTCCTCCTTGAATAAGGCTATGCCCGTGAGGTGTGAATTACCTAGAGAATTCCCCTCCTTGAATAGGCTATGCCCGTGAGGTGTGATTACCTAGAGAAAGTTCACCTGATTGAATAGGGCTATGCCCGTGAGTGTGAATTAATAGAGAGAAGTTCCCCTCCTTGAATAGGGCTAATGCCCGTGAGGTGTGAATTACCTAGAGAAGTTCCTCCTTGAAAAGGGCGCTATGGCCGTGAGTTGTGAATTACCTAGAGAAGTTCCCCTCCTTGAATAGGCCTATGCCCTAGGTAGAATTTACCTAGAGAAGTTCCCTCCTAGAATAGGGCTATTGCCCGTGAGGTGTGAATTACCTAGAGAAGTTCCCCTCCTTGAATAGGGCTATGCCCGTGTGGTGTGAATTACCTAGAGAAGTTCCCCTCCTTGAATAGGGCTATGCCCGTGAGGTGTGAATTACCTAGAGAATTTCCCCTGATTGAATAGGGCTATGCCGTGAGGTGTGATTACCTAGAGAAGTTCCCCTCCTTGAATAAGGGCTATGCCCGTGAGTTTGTGATAATATAGAGAAGTTTGTCCCCTCTTGAATAGGGCTATGCCCTTGAAGGTGTGAATTACCTAAGAAGTTCCCTCCTTGAATAGGGCTATGCCGTGAGGTATGAATTACCTACGAGAAGTTTCCCCTCTTTAATAGGGCTATCGTTAAGGTGTAATTTTACGTAGAGAGTTCCCTCCTTAAATATGGGCTATGCGTGAGGTGTGATTCCTAGAGAATTTCCTTGATTGAATAAGGCTATGCCCGTGAGGTGTTGAATTACCTAGAGAAGTTCCTCCTTGAATAGGGAGTTCAATGCCCGTGAGGTGTGAATTCTCTAGAGAAGTTCCCCTCCTTGATAGGGCTACTGGCCGTGAGGTGGTGAATTACCTAGAGAGTTCCCCTCCCTTGAATAGGGGCTATGCCCGTGAGGTGTGAATTAAATAGGAAGTTCCCTCCTTGAATAGGGCTATGCCGTGGAGGTGTGAATTACTAGAGAAGTTCCTGATGAAATAGGGTATGGGCGTGAGGTGTGAACTTACTAGAGAAGTTCCCCTCTATTAATAGGGCTAATCCCGTGAGGTGTGAATTACCTAGAGAAGTTCCCCTGATTGAATAGGTCTATGCCCGTTAGATGTGAATTACCTAGAGAAGTTTTCCTCCTTGAATAGGGCTATGCCCGTGAGGTGTGAATTACCTAGAGAAGTTCCCCTCCTTGAATAGGGCTATGCCCGTGAGGTGTGAATTACCTAGAGAAGTTCCCCTCCTTGAATAGGGCTATGCCCGTGAGGTGTGAATTACCTAGAGAAGTTCCCCTCCTTGAATAGGGCTATGCCCGTGAGGTGTGAATTACCTAGAGAAGTTCCCTTCCTTGAATATGGCTATGCCCGTGAGGTGTGAAATTACCTAGAAAAATTCCTCTCTTTGAGTAGGCGGGGGGGGGGGTGTTAATGCCCGGTTTTTGGGAAAGGGGGGGTTGGGGGGGGGGGGGGGGGGGGGGGTGAATTGGGCCAAGGGAAGTTCCCCTCCTTGAATAGGGCTATGCCCGTGATGTGTGAATTACCTAGAGAAGTTCCTCTCCTTGAATAGGGCTATGCCCGTGAGGTGTGAATTACCTAGAGAAGTTTCCTTCCTTGAATAGGGCTATGCCCGTGAGGTGTGAATTACCTAGAGAAGTTCCCCTTCTTGAATAGGGCTAATGCCTGAGGTGTGAATTACTAGAGAAGTTCCCCTCCTTGAATAGGGCTATGCCCGTGAGGTGTGAATTACCTAGAGAATTTCCCCTGATTGAATAGGGCTATGCCCGTGAGGTGTGAATTACCTAGAGAAGTTCCCCTCTATGAATAGGGCTATTTCCGTTAGGTGTGAATTACCCAGAGAAGTTCCCCTCCTTGAATAGGGCTATGCCCGTGAGGTGTGAATTACCTAGAGAAGTTCCCCTCCTTGAATAGGGCTATGCCCGTGAGGTATGAATTACCTAGAGAAGTTCCCCTCCTTGAATAGGGCTATGCCCGTGAGGTGTGAATTACCTAGAGAAGTTTCCTCCTTGAATAGGGCTATGCCCGTGAGGTGTAATTACTAGAGAGTTCCGCTCTTGAATAGGGCTCGGGCCTGGGGGGGTAAATCACCAAAAAAATCCCCCCTTTTAAAGGGGGCTATGCCCGTGAGGTTGAATTACCTAGAGAAGTTCCCCTCCTTGAATAGGGCTATGCCCGTGAGGTGTGAATTACCTAGAGAAGTTCCCCTCCTTGAATAGGGCTATGCCCGTGAGGTGTGAATTAACTAGAGAAGTTTCCCTCCTTGAATAGGGCTATGCCCGTGAGGTGTGAATTACCTAGAGAAGTTCTCTCCTTGATAGGGCTATGCCCGTGAGGTGTGAAGTTACCTAGAGAAGTTCCCTTATGAATAGGGCTATTCCCGTGAGGTGTGAATTACCTAGAGAAGTTCCCTGATTGAATAGGGCTATGCCCATGAGGTGTGAATTACCTAGAGAAGTTCCCACCCTTTAATAGGCTATGCCCGTGAGGTTGTGAAATTACCTAGAGAAGTTCACTCTTGAATATGGGCTAATAGTAGGAGTGTGAATTACCTAAAGAGAAGTTCCCTCCTTAGAATAGGCTATGCCCGTGAGGTGTGAATTGCCGTAGAGAAGTTCCCTCCTTTGAAATGGGCTATCTATGCCAGTGAGGTGTGAATTACCTAGAGAAGTTCCCCTCCTTGAATAGGGCTATGCCCGTGAGGTGTGAATTACCTAGAGAAGTTCCCCTCCTTGAATATGGCTATGCCCGTGAGGTGTGAATTACCTAGAGAAGTTCCCTCCCTTGAATAGGGCTATGACCGGGGGGGTGTGAATTACATAGAGAAAGTTCCCCTCCTTGATAAGGGCTATGCCCGTGAGTGTGAATTACCTAAGAGAAGTTTCCGCCTCCTTGAATAGGGTAATGGCCCTTGAGGTGTGAATTACCTAGAGAAGTTCCCCTCCTTGAATAGGGCTATGCCCGTGAGGTGTGAATTACCTAGAGAAGTTCCCCTCCTTGAAAAGGGCTATCCCCGTGAGGTGTGAATTACCTAGAGAAGTTCCCCCCCCTCTGAATTGGGGCTGCGCCGGGGGGTGTGAATTACCTAAAGAAGTTCCCTCTTGAATAGGGCTATGCCGGTGAGGTGTGAATTCCCCCAGGAGAAGTTCCCCTCCTTGAATAGGTTCTATTCCTAAAGGTATGAATTAATTAGAGAAGTTCCCCTCCTTGAATAGGGCTATTTCCGTGAGGTGTGAATTACCTAGAGAAGTTCCCCTCCTTGAACAGGGCAATGCCCGTGAGGTGTGAATTACCTAGAGAAGTTCCCTCTTTGAATAGCTATGCCCGTGAGGTTTGAATTACCTAGAGAAGTTTCCCCTCCTTGAAAAGGGCTATGCCCGTGAGGTGTGAATTACCTAGAGAAGTTCCCCTCCTTTAATAGGGCTATGCCCGTGAGGTGTTAATTACCTAGAGAAGTTCCCCTGATTGAATAGGGCTATGCCCGTGAGGTGTGAATTACCTAGAGAAGTTCCCCTCCTTGAATAGGGCTATGCCATTGAGGTGTGAATTACCTAGAGAAGTTCCATTCCTTGAATAGGGCTATGCCCGTGAGGTGTGAATTACCTAGAGAAGTTCCCCTCCTTGAATAGGGCTATGCCCGTGAGGTGTGAATTACCTAGAGAAGTTTCCCCTCCTTGATTAGGGCTATGCCCGTGGGGTGTCTTACCTAGAGAAGTTCCCTTCTTGAATAGGGCTATGCCGTGGAGGTTGTGAATTAACCGTAGAAAGTTCACTCCTTGAATGGGCTATGCCGTGAGGTGTGAATTACCTAGAGAAGTTACCATCCTTGAATAGGCTATGCCGTGAGTTGTGAATTACCTAGAGAAGTTCCCCTCCTTGAATAGGGCTATGCCCGTGAGGTGTGAATTACCTAGAGAAGTTCCCTCCTTGAATAGGGCTATGCCCGTGAGGTGTGAATTACCTAGAGAAGTTCCCCTCCTTGAATAGGGCTATGCCCGTGAGGTGTGATTACCTAGAGAAGTTCCCCTCCTTGAATAGGGCTATGCCGTGAGGTGTGAATTACCTAGAGAAGTTCCCCTCCTTGAATAGGGCTATGCCCGTGAGGTGTGAATTCCCTAGAGAAGTTCCCCTCCTTGAATAGGGCTATGCCCGTGAGGTGTGAATTACCTAGAGAAGTTCCCCTCCTTGAATAGGGCTATGCCCGTGAGGTGTGTATTACCTAGAGAAGTTCCCCTCCTTGAATAGGGCTATGCCCGTGAGGTGTGAATTACCTAGAGAAGTTCCCCTCCTTGAATAGTTCTATGCCCGTGAGGTGTGAATTAAATAGAGAAGTTCCTCTCCTTGAATAGGGCTATGCCCATGAGGTGTGAATTACCTAGAGAAGTTCCCCTCCTTGAATAGGGCTATGCCCGTGAGGTGTGAATTACCTAGAGAAGTTCCCCTCCTTGAATAGGGCTATGCCCGTGAGGTGTGAATTACCTAGAGAAGTTCCCCTCCTTGAATAGGGCTATGCCCGTGAGGTGTGAATTACCTAGAGAAGTTCCCCTCCTTGAAAAGGGCTATGTCCGTGAGGTGTGAATTACCTAGAGAAGTTCCCTCCTTGAATAGGGCTATGCCCGTGAGGTGTGAATTACCTAGAGAAGTTCCCCTCCTTGAATAGGGCTATTTGCCCGTGAGGTGTGAATTACCTATAGAAATTATCCTGAAGGATCAAGGTTCTATGCCATGAGGAGAAGTTCTCTAAAGAAGTTCCCCTCCTTGAATAGGGCTATCCCCGTGAGGTGTGAATTACCTAGAGAAGTTCCCCTCCTTGAATAGGGCTATGCCCGTGAGGTGTGATATACCTAGAGAAGTTCCCCTCCTTGAATAGGGCAATGACCGTTAGGTGTGAATTACCTAGAGAAGTTCCCTCCTTGAATAGGGCTATGCCCGTGAGGTGTGAATTACCTACAGAAGTTCCCCTCCTTGAATAGGGCCTAATGCCGTAAGGAAGAATTACCTAGAGAGTTCCCCTCCTTGAATAGGGCATGCCGTGAGGTGTGAATTACCTAGAGAAGTTCCCCTCCTTGAATAGGGCTATGCCCGTGAGGTGTGAATTACCTAGAGAAGTTCCCCTCCTTGAATAGGGCTATGCCCGTGAGGTGTGAATTACCTAGAGAAGTTCCCCTCCTTGAATAGGGCTATGCCCGTGAGGTGTGAATTACATAGAGAAGTTTCCCTCCTTGATAGGGCTATGCCGTGACTTGTTGAATTACCTAGAGATTTTCCCCTCCTTGAATAGGGCTATGCCCGTGAGATGTGAATTACCTAGAGAAGTTCCACTCCTTGAATAGGGCTATGCCCGTGAGGTGTGAATTACCTAGAGAAGTTCCCCTCCTTGAATAGGGCTTTGCCCGTAAGTTGAATTAACTAGAGAAGTTCCCCTCCTTGAATGGGCTATGCCCGTCGTGAGGTGTGAATTACTAGAGAAGTTCCCCTCTTGAATAGGGCTATGCCGTGAGGTGTGAATTACCTAGAAGAAGTTCCCCTCATTGAAAAGGGCTATCCCGCGTAGGTTGAATTACCATAGAGAAGTTCATCCTGCCTAGAATAGGGCTATGCCCGTGAGGTGTGAATTACCTAGAGAAGTTCCCTCTTTGAATAGGGCTATGCCGCGAGGTGTGAATTAACCTGAGAAGTTCCCCTCCTTGAATAGGGCTATGCCCTGAGGTGTGAATTTACTAGAGAAGTTCCCCTCCTTTGAATAGGGCTTATGCCCGTGAGGTGTGAATTAACCTTGAGAAATTCCCTCCTTGAATAGGGCTATGCCCGTGAGGTGTGAATTACCTAGAGAAGTTCCCCTCCTTGAATAGGGCTATGCCCGTGAGGTGTGAATTACCTAGAGAAGTTCCAATCCTTGAAGGGCTATGCCCGTGAGGTGTGATTACCTAGAGAAATTCCCTCCTTGAATAGGGCTATGCCCGTGAGGTTGTGAATTACCTAGATGAAGTTCCCCTCCTTGAAAAGGGCTATGCCCGCGAGGGTTGTGAATTACCTAGAGAAGTTCTCTGCCTCCTTGAATAGGGCTATGCCCTTGAGGTGTGAATTAACCTAGAGAAGTTCCCCTCCTTTGAATAGGGCTATGCCCGTGAGGTTGTGAATTACCTAGAGAAGTTTCCCCTCCTTGAATATGGGTTATCCCCGTGAGGGTAGATTACCTAGAGGAAGTTCCCTCCTTGAAAAGGGCTATGCCGTGAGGTGTGTATTACCTATGAGAAGTTTTTTTCCCTCTTGAATAGGGCTTATGCCGTGAGGTGTTTAATTACCTAGAGAAGTTCCCTAATTGAATAGGGCTATGCCGTGAGGTGTGAATTACCTAGAGAAACTCCCCTCTTTGAACAGGGCTACTGCCCGTGAGGTGTTAATTACCTAGAGAAGTTCCCCCTCCCTTGAATAGGGCAATGCCCGTGAGGTATGAATTACCTAGAGAAGTTCCCCTCCTTGAATAGGGCTATGCCCGTGAGGTGTGAATTACCTAGAGAAGTTCCCCTCCTTGAATAGGGCTATGCCCGTGAGGTGTGAATTACCTAGAGAAGTTCCCCTCCTTGAATAGGGCTATGCCCGTGAGGTGTGAATTACTAGAGAAGTTTCCCTCCTTGAATAGGGCTATGCCCGTGAGGTGTGAATTACCTAGAGAAGTTTCCCCTCCTTGAATAGGGCTATGCCCGTGAGGTGTGAATTACCTAGAGAAGTTCCCCTCCTTGAATAGTTCTATGCCCGTGAGGTGTGAATTAAATAGAGAAGTTCCTCTTCTTGAATAGGGCTATGCCCATGAGGTGTGAATTACCTAGAGAAGTTCCCCTCCTTGAATAGGGCTATGCCCGTGAGGTGTGAATTACCTAGAGAATTTCCCCTTCTTGACAGGCCCTATGCCCAGTGAGGTGTGAAATTACGCTAGAGAGTTCCCCTCCTTTGAATAAGGGCTTATCCCCGTGAGGTGCGAATTACCTAGAGAAGTTCCCCTCCTTGAATAGGGCTATGCCCGTGAGGTGTGAATTACCTAGAGAAGTTCCCCTCCTTGAATAGGGCTATGCCCGTGAGGTGTTAATTACCTAGAGAAGTTCCCCTGATTGAATAGGGCTATGCCCGTGAGGTGTGAATTACCT
>JABUQX010026297.1:5000-10000 GCA_015478945.1 Trachelipus rathkii
ATATATATAAAAGCCGGCGTTTTTAAATTTATACTAATTTATTCTAAATATTCCTCAATATATATATTAGCGTATTTGCCGCGCGCGCACACCCCTGTTATATATATAATATATTATTATTATATATATTAATTATATATATAATATAATATATATATTATATAATATCAATATATATATATATATATAAATATATTATATAATGTAATATAGGTATATATATTTATATCTATCTAAAATATATATAAGTAGTAAATTATATCACTATAGTTAATATAGTAGTTATATATTATATATATATATATATTATATTATATATATTATTAATATATATTTTTATTAATTATATATATATATATATAATATATATATATTATATATAATATTTTGTCATATATAATTATATATATATATATATATATTATTAAAATTACAATACTAGAGTTTCAGTAATGAGGTCGAACGCAACCCAAAATCAATGTAATTCACGAAAATTCTCTGAAGATGTGGAACAAAATTTTTTTTTTATTTCTTTCACGAAAATAAAAAAATAAAGGAAAAAATTATTGAACATTGACGGTGTAATTTCAAAAAAGTGGACTCGTTAATTTAATAGGACGATTACCTAATTCACTGTCTATTAATTAGTAAGATAATACATAACGATGTAATTGTACATGTCTGCCTTCATTCATTCTTACACGCATATATATATATATATATATATATATATATATATATATATAATATATATATATATATATATATATATATATATATATATATAATATATAATATATATATATATATATATATATATATATAATATATATATATATAATATAACAATCATCACCAGCATCAACATCAGCCTAAATATCATCCACTGCAGAACCAAAATCTTTCCAAACATTTCAAATATCCATTTCTGACTTTTTTTGGGAGACATTTTGTACACTTGAGAAGAATAGAATGCTTTATATGCAGTTCTTAACACAGAACAGTTATGACATCGATGATATCGGTGACCATTCTCATTCTAAGATAGTCCTGCAGACCACTAGAAGGGGAAGGGGGTGGGAGATAGATCATGGTTCCCAAATATTTAATGTCAGAATAACAGAAGTGCCAAATGAACATTAAATTGCAGTAGTGCAAATTTGATATAAACAATATTCTATAATTTCATTTGTAGAAAATAAATTAAGTAAAATAAATTTAAGGGTAAATAAAAAATTTAAATATCATTACTTCAGCTATGAATAAGATCTTACACACTACAGAATTTAGGCTCCATACCAGGGATGGTACAAAAAAATTCAATTGAAAAAAAATCAACCGATTTTTTTACTTGATTTTTTTATTAAAAAATCGTGATTTTTTTTTATTTTTTTGTTTTTTTTATTTTTTTTATATTAACCTTAAACATAAATAAAAAATGAAATAAAACCATTATTATATATGAAGTTTTTTAATTATATTTTTTCCAAATTTTCAACAAACTATTAGCATTGTAACCCGTAAGTCTGTAACATTCTTTAGTGCTGCTGTTCATTGTGTCATTAGGACTATTTTTTAGGCCCTGATTTTAAAAGGATTTTTGGGAAAAAAAAAAAAACCTTTTTCAAAAAAAAAAATTAAAATAGCTAGGGTTAAAAATTGAAAATTAATTGAAAAATAATACTATATCGAACTTAAAAAAAAGTATGTTAACAAATTATATTTCGCGTGACGTCACGAATCTGAAAAAATAAAAATAAAATAAAAAAAAATAAAAAAAATTCAAAATTGATTTTTTCTAAAAAAAATTAAAATAATCACCAACCCTGCTCCATACAACATATGACGACATTCAAACATAAAAAAGTATATATCAAACTTAATTTAAAGTTAATTTTAGAAAAAATACAAGGATATTCATTTCAAACAAAAATTTATATAATAATTTTAATGAGATCATAAAATTGTATGATAATCTAATATTTTATACTAAAAGTACAAAGTGAGCTGAAAGAAAACTTCATATAAATATAAATTACAGCATGTCATTCTGCAAACTGCTCCATATCACTTTTGACTCGTTTGACAAAGTTTGACCAACCCCTCTACCCCTGACATATATATATATATATATATATATATATAATATATATATATATATATATATATATATATAATATATATTATATATATATATATATATTATATATATATATATATATATATATATATATATATATATTATATATATATATATATAAATATATATATATATATATATATATATATATATATATATATATATATATATATATATATATATATATATATATTATATATATATATATATATTATATATATAATATATATATATATATTATATATAATATATATATATTATATATATTCTTATCTTACTTTCTAGCCCCCACTTCCCTCCTACGAGAAGCGGACTACCCCGAGATATTGTGCCACTAGACCGAGACCAGAGATCCGTTAGAACAAGTGTATCTGAAAGTTGGTCTGAATGACGTTAAGTCAGAGAGCCTAATAAAGATGTTCTGTGCCGACGCTAGTCTGTGAAAGACATCTTTTACAGTGATGGGAGGGTGCTTTATTAATTTTGAATATATATTCTTGAAGGGAGGGGTGATGCCCAGTGCGGAGACGAGATAGCATTACGCCTGTTTGACTATTTGTTCTGTAGGGGATATTTCGCTTAGTTGTGCTTGAAGTATGGTGCTATTTGGATATGCGATGAGAGAGATGGATGGAGAGTAAAATCTCCTTTGACTCATTCATTATGGGGGCTGGCCTTTGAGTACTCAGCAATTATTGGAGGAGAAGACACCGGGACGCAATTTATAAGCTGACTTGAACGTTTTTTCTTTTACTTTTTTGGAACCGTGGATGGCCTAAGTGATAGAGCGCCCAGTGTTACTGTTAACTCGCGACGCAGAGTCCATGTGTTCGAATCCCGCATGATGGAGAGTAAAACTCCTTTGACTCATTCATTATGGATGACTGGATGGTTAACTGAGTATGTATATATTTAATAATTGGAGTGTCTGGAGGTTGAGAAAGCGTGCTGCATATATTAGAATGGTGTAATGATAGAATTTTTTTTCTTCTAGGTCTGGGGTTGTGGTTGAAATGTTTGATTCAGGGGGTGAGGGTTTCTTTATGTTGGCTAAAGTTTGTTCCAGTTAGTGTTTTCAGTTCATTTAAGTCAATGTGTGGCTCTAGACAATGATATATGTGATGTTAGTCGCTTACGCCCTTGTTGCCAGGCTTCCGAGCGGTGGAGATTAGGCTTAAGAGATAGGCTTAGCGTGAATGTCATAATGTGTATCAAAGGTCAATACGCTGGATGGTGGGTTGTTTATTGAGAGGAGTCTATTGTTTTAATAGTAAAAGTTGCAGAGTCTAAGTAGATTCTCTTCTGTCTGGGGTGAATATGGCAATAGTGGATATTTTAGAGCGACCGCAAACGTCGCGGGGTGATTTGTTTTTTTTTTTGTGTTTTTTTAAATAAAGTTCACACCTCACGGGCATAGCCCTATTCAAGGAGGGGACTTTCTCTAGTAATTTCTACCTAGGGTCCGAGACTAGGATTCGAACCCCGAATTGCCATGTGACTCCGATGTCTAACCGTTTGTTGCCACGGTAGCGGCCAGTAATATGTTGTTAGCCATGATATCAGTTGGTTTTTATATTATGTGTCTCTGCATTATGAGTATTTACGGAGGAATCAGCAATAACTATAATTTTTATAAAAAAGGGAAGATGTGGGAGAGAGAAGGTAATGCCATAAAGAAGGTTAAAGAGTTAGGTGAAAGGATTTCTCCCTTAGGGGACTCTGATTATCTATTTAATTTGTATGAATGGAAAGTGGTGTCCTTAAGATAACCTCTAGCTGTACGACCGGATTGGAAATTTCCTAATTTTTTTTTTTTTTTGTTGGTCGTCTTTGATGGTTATATCTGTGTGTAAGATTTTGCCTATTAAAAGATGTTGGGGTACTGTATCAAATACCTTGCTGATGTCTATTGCTGCTACAAGGAGGGTACGTCAGAGGGGGAGAGGAGTTTTGCTAAAAAAAACACAAAAGTTAAGGAGTAAATCGGTTAGAAGAGTGGTAGTAGAGTGCTTTTGTCTATCTAAAATCCATGTTATGTTGTGAGTCTGATAAAGGGATAAAAGGGGAAATTCTAATTAGGATAAATTTTTCAAATAATTTGGATATTGTAGAGACTAATGATATAGGTCTGTAAGAAGCTGAGTTAGTAGTAGGTGGTGTTTGGTTTTGTTCGTTTTGTTTGGTTTATTTTACTTAAATGAGTCAAAGAAGATCTTACTCTCCATCAGCAGGATTCGAACACTGAACTCCGCGTCGCTGAGTTAACAGTAACCGGTCGCCTTATCCACTAGGCCATCCACACCATGCTTCCAAAAAGGGGGTAGGGGTGTTGGTTTGTCATGAAACGTCAAAACGATATATACTACTATATATATTATATATATATATAATATATCATATATACTATATATATATATATTATATATACTAATATATAATATAATATTATATAATGTGTTTATATTCTCTATATATATATATACTATATAATATATAAAGATCAAATATATCTCTATATTATATATATATATATATATTCACTTTGAATTTAAAATTCTTCAATTAATTTGCAATGCATTGTTATATATGATGTGAAAATAAAATTGACCAAACTTCCAAAATAAAAAATTAGTTTATTCTAATATTTTTCAGATACTTTTAAATTTATTCAGATAACTTCAAAATGACTTAATTTTGTCGCCAGAACTTATTTATGCTAAATTATTAGGAAAGAGTTGTTACAAGCTCTCAGAAAGGTAATTTTGCTTCTCTCAAAATTAGTATCCGAAAGAATGATAGTTTTTTCTTTTTTTAGAGACCTAATACTCTTTTAAAAATAACTAGATCCATTCTCAAACTC
>JABUQX010026298.1:5000-18689 GCA_015478945.1 Trachelipus rathkii
CAGTGCTTGATTACTTTAAGGTAGCAGGTATCCATAAATGAATAATCCTTTGGTGGAGCATTCCCTTCATCAAGCAGTGTTAATTTCACATTTGCTGAAATCCTAATAAAATATATTTTTTTGACATTTAACACTGTAATTAATACATTAATTTTAATTCATATAATGAGCTGATAATATCTATTATTATGGATAAAGAAAGATTTTCAAAAATAAAAACCTTGGTATGGGGTTTTAATTAAAATGTTTAAGAGAACTATATAACTTCTATATTGCATATAATTCAACTTTTAATACAGTAATATAAGAGTTTCGCCTGAAATAAAATTTCATTATATTTAAAAACATAACCAATCAATTCATCCTTTTGAGTAACATTCATAACCTGGAATAACAGTTTGAAAAGATAAACATAACAAGATAACATAATAAGATAACAGTTTGAAAAGATAAATTTTCTTTAGAAACTTATGTTGAAATATTTCAGACGTGCATTTTAAACAGTAATCAAAACAAACATTACTTAAGTTGTAATTATATCTTAAGCAGTAACATTAACCATTTGAGATAAAGTTGTCTTCATAAATTTTTTTCAATGTACTACCTATATAAGAAAGTCATATGACGTGAGGAAAAAAATCATATTTAATAAAAAGAATCTTGTTAGATGGTCATATTTCGACAATCTTTTACTTGTAGTATATATTTAGGCCCATACATTTTCTTTAATTGCTAATGACATTATGTTAGGTTTACCTTCTGTGGAGTCATCCTCTTTTCTGCAATGGAGACCTAGAACAGTTGGTCTAATTCGCTGTTTTTATTTATTTATTTTAAGTTTATGCTTGAACACGCAATAGTTATAAAGTTTATTATAATAGCTACAAAGTTATAACAATAGCTACAAAGTTATAACAATAGTTTTAAAGTTTATTATAATAGTAATAAAGTTATAACAATAGTTATAAAGTTTAATATAATTGTTATAAAGTTATAACAATAGTTAAAGTTTATTATAAAGTTTATATTGATCCTGAATTCTTATTTCCGAAATATTTTAAGAATAACATATGTTTCTCGGCTTTACACTTAATATATTTAACATTTACATTCCAAGTTAAATATTGGTCCAAATAACATACAAGAATTATTTAAGCTGCTGTGCATACGAGTTCCTTCCCATGCATGGTTACATGAAGGGGGATCATTTGTAAGTTATCTTGGGAAGACGACACAATTGCTTTTGCTAACTAGAAAATTTTACCACAGGTCTATAACCATTTAACTATTGAATATAGAACTTTCTAAACCGTTTAAACAAAAACCTGAAGATATGGATCAGAAAAAAGTGCAAAATCAACTGCATAAAACAAGAAAATACTGTGCTAGTGTTGGTCATTCCATTATAAGATCATGAATCATTTTAGAAATAAAAGATACCGCATTCCGTGCCAACAGTCTCTAGTGTGCCTTGTCTCTAGTTTTGCCTCTATATTTCTATTTTACTAATTGGAAGGATTATGATAAAAACTTATTTTAATTCATTCCTAGTGTATTAAATGGCAGTTAATTCTATTTTAATTTTATGCAAAAACTTTTATTTCTGAAAACACTATAATATTGTTTTTCTTTTTTTATTCAATGTCTGAGGACGTTTGAATCAAATTTTATCTTCAGTCAATCATTATTACTGCTTAAATTAGTGTTCCGCTGTGTTCCACACTATCAAAAACATTATGAGTAGTATAAAATAATCTTTTATATAAGATATATTTATATCTTTTTCGTTATTTTGAATTTATGAGGTTATGGGGCGGTTCTGCTACATTACTCAAATTTATATTATTATTATAAATATATATTATAGATTATTATATATTATTATATTCTAATTATATTATAGTAATTAATATATTATTTAATAATAATAGGAATATTAATTATTATTTAAAGTAAGAGCTATTAAACTGGTAGTATATAAATATTAATATACCCTAATAATCTATATATAATATACCTATATCATTATATCATGTAATGTTAATGAGAAATACATATATATATATATATATTAATTATATATAATACATTACTATAAGCAGATTACTATATAAGATGCTAGTTTAAACAAGTCATTAATAGTAGGAAAAAAAGTCATCTATATAATATTTATATATATATATATAATATATATATATATATTATATATATATATATATATATATAATATATTATACTATATACAATATTATATATACCAACCTCCTTGGCAAAACCATTCCACAATAATTTAACAACTCTATGCTGAAAGAATATGCTTTCTAAATATGCAAAAGATAGCATGCTTTCCTTCTTAATATTTCTTATTAGACCCTCCTAGTCACTCGTGTCCATTTACAGTTCTACTATGAAAAAAATTTATGAGTCCTCCGTATTATAGCAAATAAGATGTAAATAATATTTGTAGACTGTATATGTCCCGTCTGAAATCGTCTAAATTAATGAGCACAGAAGATTTAACTCTTCATGCTTTACAGCCGAAGATTCGAAACACATGGCATCTCCGCGTTGCTGAGCCGCTAACGTAACCGGTTCTTTATCAGACACTAAAGCCAATCACACAAATCCCCAAAGAAAGAGAACGCTCAAGTCGTAAGTTTTTAAAGCACCCGATTTTCTAACATCCCATAGATTGCCCTGCGTAGTTAGTGGCACGACGCAAGTGAAAGGCGTGTGTCTCAAGGGGCGAGGATGATACATTTCATAAACGTACGGTTGCGAGGGCCTGTCCTCTAATGCAGAGCTAACCTCATTGAGAGTGTGAGATACAACCACGCAAGAACTGCAATCCACTTAGTTGTTCATCAACCGTTGCACTCTCTCACTAGCAAGCGTAAAAGTCTATCTTTATAAAATAAGGGAGACCATTTCAACACTATATATATGTAAGCAGATACTACATACTATCATCCATGAGCACAATATACATATTATGCATATTTATTAAATTCACAGTTATCTATATTACTAGAATATCTTTTGAGTGTGTCTTAGTAAACACAACATTGCGTAATTTATTATGTCCCAGAATTAACCTTCTTATCTTTATTATTTTAGCTTCTCAATTTCCAAACACTGAATTAGCTACTTTCAAATTATATACTGCTTATATAACACACCTTACTCTTTCTTGTCCAGCAGACTCAAGCCATATCCCCATTCATTAATCGCAGTTTATACTCCTTATACTATTCTAACTGTAGGTGGGGTGCTAACTTTTATATTATCATCGCGTGGCAAACTCTTAGAATACTGCTTACGACATTTAAGTTCACATCGGTCTAAATCATCTTTTATATATGAGGAAACAATAGTGAACGCCCAGCTTCACTGAACCTGTGGGAACACCTGAAATTCTTCGACTATAATATCCAATGATGTAACTTATCATTGTGCTATTTTTAGTTGTAACACACTGTTTTCTATAATCCACAAATATGTCACAGACTACAGCTTTGTAAACACCATACACCATGTACTACTTAAAATCCATCTTATGACCCAACATAAACTTAGAGAAGTAAGGACTTCAATCAGCCTTCATGTCGGGAAGGCCTCTACTCATAAAGTTATTGATATCATATCATTATACTTCAAAATATTACTCATTTTTATAAGACTAATAGGTGTGAAGCAACTATAATAAAATAAAATAGAACCTACAATTTATATATAATTCTCTTAGACTAATTTTAGTTATAAAATGAAAATAATGTAATATATATACATTAAATTTAACAATTTATTTTAAATTAGTTTATTATAAGTATATTATATTTATATTAATATCATCATATTAGTGATAGTGTATAATATACTAGTACTATACTATAATATATAAGAAGGGAGGGTGAAAGAAGTCTGATAAAATGAAGACGTGTATGTAACGAGGTATTGACATGTGAAATTAAAATGTATATGGAAAGCAACAAATTTCAAACTAGTGTTTACGAGTTTTTATAAAAATTAGAATAATTGAGAAACAAAGACATTCAAATAATAAAAAAAAACTTAATACAAAGTGTTCCATTCTAGTACAATCCCATTATTAATTATGCTATGATTATAATAATAATTAAATAAAAATAATATTAATAAAATATATAAAATCATTTTTGCGTAACACAAACCATTACATACATAATTAATAAAAATATTAATTAATAATAATATAAATAATATAAATAAAATAATAATAACATTAATAATGAACAGAAATAGTACTGTACAGATGTTTAAATATTAAAAAAATATAAGTATACATATAATACACAATAATTAAATGATATTATATAATAATAATATAATAAATTAAATTAAATTAGGTATTTAATTTTTATATCCAATAGTATGATTATCTCACATTTATGATATTTACTTTCAAAGTAACAACAGCATTTTTCACTAAAATTTATTTTTTAAAACTAGTTCTCAAGGTATAGTTATCATAATATTTCGTTAACTATATTATAAAGTTATAACTATATATCAAAAGTAAATCAAAAGTGAAACTTTAATATTGATCTTACTTTGGAACAAAATAAATAAAAAATGATTTAATTGTAATTTCACTGATTTAATTATTTAATTAATTTATGTAATTTATAAATTTTTCTTTGTTAATTATTAGCTATATTTATGAAAGTCCGATATATATTAGTTTTATGAATCGTAAAATTTTTAAAAGTACTTAATGCTATTATAAAATGGGAAACAAGATCTCGTTCAATATAGGTGCTTACAGCTGAGACAATTTATAGATGAAGCTGGCTATGTTATTAAAGTCGCTATAACATTTTATTAGGCTGAGCGATTTGAATTGGTCTTACAGATTGTGAACATTTATAATACATAATTGACTGATTAATCTCTGCTCGCAATTGATCCGACAAATATTGAGATTACCACATGGGCATGTTATATTAATATTAAAGCACTTTTAATTGATTCTGTACTTTCATCAATATTCATGATTAGTATATATTATAACTATTAGTATATAAATATATATAATATATACTATATATAATATATAATATTATCATTTAATATATATTATTATATATATAATTATATAACTATTATATATAATTAATAATATATATATATATATAATATATATATTATATAATATATATATATAATGAAAATGCAAATAATTATATTGAAATTTGAAAAAAAGGTTGATGTATTATTTTTTATATCTCATCTCGTCAGTCATCTCCGCATCAATAGATGACTGGACGCTTCGCCACTGCCTGATATCTAATTAGCTCAGCAGAATCCTTCTGTTTTCCAATCATTTTACCTGTCTTTACTTTAATGTTTTTGATCGGTGAGAAGCAAATATCATTTGCATAGTGTAGAATGAAATAGTTTCATTTTCTTCATTATGTTAATTTTCTTAATTTTTTTTTTATATATTTTAATGCAAAATATAACAAATACTGTATATATATTAGGTTAGTGCAAGGAATATAAGACAGGATAGGTTAGGCCAGGTTGATCTAAGTAAGGTAACTTTTTTGGAAGATTAACTAAAAAATTATTAAAAAATTACATACTACTACTACTACTACTACTACTACTACTACTATCAAAATTAATATTAGGAAGAAGTAAAAAGAAGTAAGAAGAAGTTAAAAGAATTAAGATGGAAAGAGAAAAAGAAAGAAAGAAGTAGTAGTCCACAGAAAAAAAACATGAGTAGAATAAACACAAACAAAATCAGGACGTATAAAAGTGTTTAATTCGAATGAAATTAAGAAAACAGATGAAAAAAGTGTATAAAAGAGTATACCGATAGTTTATGAAAAAATAAACTTAGAAATTAAGAATAGGGTCTAAAAGCTGGACGGAAAAGAATTTGTCGCAGTGCTGGTCACATGAGACAAACTCAAAGGATGAGTTATGATTTAAAAATTCAGAAGTAAGTAACCTAAAGAATAATTTAAAGAGATTGGAGAGAGAGTCAGTAAAAATGATAAAGTTAGTGAAGCGATAAACGCTGCATGAATGTAGTGTACGCAACCCACACTCAAGAAGAACATTTAGTGTGTGGAACCCTCCACCCCTCAATGTTATGACAAACTACCACCGCCCAATTACAGAAAAGTGAGAGGTCAGTTGCTCTTAGATCACCATTTAATCTTCTTAAATTGCTACCGATAGGTTGCCTTTCAAATTGATAACAAAAATGTATGGTTGAACGATTCGTATAAGGGTGAATAAGTGATGAAATAATAAAGAAGTCTTAAATGAACATTTGAAGAGGCAGAATATATATATATATATTATATGAATATATATATATATATAATAATATATGTAAATATTATAATATATATTAATATATACTATATATATATATATATATATATTAATTTTATATAATATATATATATATTTATATATATGATCAGAGTACAGTATTAAGTACTAAGATTGATCTCGAATAATTGTTAATTGATAAGCTGTATTTAGCGATTTTCCAAAATATAAGCTTTAAAATGTATGCACTCTATAAATACTTTATGTTCTTTTCAAGTTGTGATCTATTAAATAATCAAATCAGCTATATAATATATATATATAATAATATATATATATAAGTTATATTAATTTATATATATATATATATATAATATTATTATATATATACTTAATTATTACTTATATATTATATATTATATATATATATATAGTATATATATTAATATATATATTATATATTATTATATATATATAAATAATAATTAGTAATATATATATATAAGTGATATAGTATAATATATATATATATAATATATATATATATGACTATATATATATTATAATGATAGTATATTATTGAAATATATATATATATAAGGTATATATACAAAAACTAATATATATTAATATATAAATACTTAAATATATATATTATATTATTAGATTCCAGAATTAGTTCAGTAACCAAATATACGAAATTTGCTTCTTTGATTGCTAGGCTGGAAGATTCCCTGGTTCGTATCTTTCGAAACACAGGGTCATTTACACCTAAGCTACGTATTTAAAAACAAAATAATGTGTACGAATATATATGTAATATGAGTTTAGTTTCTCAACCTATTTTCTCTTCGTATATAATATATTAACATATTTTTAGGCGTAGAAAATTTATTACTCTTAGCCCTTTATATTAAAAGATGAAAAAAAAAAAAAAATAAATTGATGAGTTTATGATTATCCTTTAAATAAATCTTAAGCCACCCTGAAAGGAATACAAAATTACTCTCGGACAAATGTTTATGTGCTGAATATGGAAATGCAATTATATTCCGATACCTGAATTATCCATTTTGATAAAAAAGAAAAAAAAAGGTTTCAGATATGGAATTTTGAAGTCGTTATTTTCCAGACTTTCCATTCAGACCAGATGCTCCCCTAACAAGCTCCAAGTTTTCTTCTTTAACACAGTAATAATAAACAGACGATTCGCTTTGTTAGTATCCTTTTCTTATATTTATTAATTGATGCAATGATCAGCGACCTGACCTGGATGAATAATTACTTCCTTTTGATTAATAATCGAGCTCCTCACTCACTTATACAAGCGTCATCTTCTAAATGACAAGAAATTTGCGACAAATTGAGGAATATAACATTAAAATAGATGAGTCATATTATCCACACTCTAAAATCATCTTATTTATTGGATATATTATATATATTTTTTTTAGGGCCTAAGTTTTTAGATAATTATATATATATATAGTTATATATATATATATATTATATATATAATTCTATTTATATATATATATATTATATTAGTATATATATATTATTTACCCTCATATATATATATATACCATATATTATATATAGTTAGATATTATATATATATATATATTATATATATATACTATAATATTAATAATATATATAATGACCAGAAATTTGCGCAAATATAGGAATATAAATTAAAAAGATAGTCACATAACCCACCTAAATATATATTATGATATATATATAATATTTATAGTATTATATTATATATATATATATAAATATATATATAATAACATATATATATATATCAATATGATACTTATATACATATGTATATATATAATACTATATATATATACATATTAGCAAAGTTTATATAGATTATCATATAAATAAAATAAAGTATATAAAAAAAAAAATAATATATAATATATAAAAAATATATAAAAAAAAAAATATATAAAATATATATAATAAATAAAAATAATAAATAAAAACGTATATAATAATATGTTTTATATAAGTATAATAATTATTAAAATATATTACATATTATATAGTAGTAGTAGTCAGGGGCGTATACATAGGGTAGGTAGGGTAGGTAGCTCCCCCAATATTTCTGAGTCTTTTTAATAATAATAAATTAAATGGTAAACTTAATTAAATTATTAAAATTTTATATGAAAGTGAAAAAAAAAGAAACTACCTTTAATAAAAAAAATTAAAAAAAAAAAAGACTACTTTAGTAATAACGGTTATATTAATTAAATTAATTGAAAATTTTCGTTCCTACTCTGTTCGTAAGAGTGAAATTTTATAACTAATGGGCGTACGTAAAAAATATAGCATTGTCTCACTATATTGTAATTTAAATGGTCTGGCAGCTAACATACCTGTGACTGACCACAGAAGACGCGATAAATAAGAAGAACATCGTACACTTATATTATATAGTATATATATATATATATATATATATATATCTATATTATATATATTATATATTTATATATATATATATATATATATATATAATATATAATATTATATATATGAACAAAGATTAATCTCTATAATGATTAATTGGCGGCTCTATTTAAGAGATCACTCTGATATAGCAAATAAATAAGATAGTTTTTGGAATAGCGAAACTATTCATAGTTTATTTCTTTATTAATTACTTCTAATGGCTATTTTACATGGACACAATTTAAGTGAGTTCACTATTGTCAAAATTTAATTGCTTTTAAAATATTTCACTTTAATACCATTACGTATCTAATTTTAGGAGACGAGAGATGCGTCCAGCTGTTGGCTTCTCCGATCGTATATTTCTAAGCTGACGTAACTTCTCAGTGTGGCGACTCCATGGGTGAACAAGAGTACGTCGTGACCTTGATGAGGATAACAAACAAAAAGCAGTTGTTTCGCGCAACTAGGACTTTTTTTTTGTAAAGCTTTTTCTACCAGATGTGCACCAGAAATCTGGGTAGCATTAATTAAACTTTTAATAAATTGTTATCTAACTATAAACGTTTTGGGTTTATCTGCTCAAAAGTGCCTAGTAACACCCCCTTCTGACAATTTTTTTTAAAAAAATTTAGATAGAATTGAGATAGTGGCTACTTAAAGTTAGAGAGTAATAAAATAAATTTTCACTAAAATAATAGCTCTCCTACTGAAGGCAATATTTATAAATCATTTTTTATGTAAACAGTGAAGTTTTTTTACCATCTGAAAGAAAACGGATTAGTATTTTTTTTTTTTTTTTTTTTTTTTTTTAAGTGTTATTTTCTCTTTCTAAATCAACTAAGTTATAATATATCGAACGTCTTAAATTGTTCTAAATGAGGTTTCCCATTTTTTTCGATTACAGTATTCTGTTTATTAACTTTTATAACTTTAAAAGGGCCGACATAGCTGGAGCTAGTTTGCCGACATTAAACTGTGTCTGCCGCACCAAGACAAATTTGCCTCATGTAACCCTTTAGGCACAAAGACGTGTCGATTTTTTATAATTGGTTGTGTGAGGCCAGCGGCTGCGCAAAAGGGCGCTAGCTTTTTATACCATATGCATTATATCTATTGGGCGCCGTTCCGAATGCAGGGATCAACTAATTCACTAGGTATTGCTATATTCTGGCCAACATCAAGTTGGCGGGGCTGAGACCGTTCTTTGTTTTATCCGCGCGAGTCTCAGAGTGAACAACACCATAGGTAATAGGCTCGGCCAGTCGGAGAGGATAAAATATTTTGCAACATATCATCTGCAGACAAGCAGAAATTGCCCTGATCACCTCAGGAGGCCATTACATCTGGTTTGAGCTACAGCGTGTCCGGTGCTTTCATTCCCACGGCCTCTGCATTACTTCTTCAAACAGGCACTCGTGAAATTTCGCACTCTAAATCCGAAAATGATATTAACCTGAGGAATTCCACAGAATGGAAATAACTCGTGAATGAATGCATTATATTTCCCCCGAATTTATTTCTTTGGAGGCAACAGCGAAACAAGTATACTGTAGGTCAATTAAGGTAGTGGGATTTGTATCCTCGTGCATTGAGGTTATACTTAATGGATATCTACTAACAGCTTGAAACTCTGCGTTTACTTCTTTAAAAACACCGTTAATCAGGACTTATACCTTGTACTGTTTTAATTTTTTTTTGACATGCTGAGGCACGTGCGGACAAACTGTTTATTTTTTATGCATGTGCTGAAACACAAATTCATTTTTTATGCTAAGGAGGGTTTTGTCACTCCTAAATGTCCTTTATTATGGTATTGGCTGATCTTACTTTCTGCACACTATTTCAGGCACAAAAACGCGCGCATAGTTTAACGATACATCGACAATTAATTCTATCTCCTTTCCGTCATAAAAGAATTTCTGTTTTATTAACTTCAAAGTAGTTTTCTCTCTCTCTTCGCCATCAGATCGCTCAGGTACTTATCAGAATGTTGGTGTAGTCTAATTTCTTCAAAGTCCAAATCTCGTTTGAAATGGGAGACTAATATCTTTGCATTTTTATCAAACGTTGTTACTAAATTTATTTTTGCAATTTCCAAATGGCCGCTTCAGTGCGACTGTGCTATTTCTTTCGACAAGACAATCTATCGGTGCAGCATTCATTCATTACAAAGTTAATAGCCCTACGTCATCGTATAAGTATCCAGCTTGATTGCTCATTGGCCGTTTGAATCGTGGGCGGAGTCACAGACTACACTAGTCGGACCTGGCTTCTCCTACACCACCTCATCTTCGCAATATTATTGCAGTAAATATTATTAACGCATTTTGATTTTCGGTAATTAACTCGATCGTGATATTAAAAGTACTCAGAATCGAGTTACCTCAAATCCCTAGCATTATAATTTTGTACATCATTAGCATGATTAATTTTATATACAAACGCACGTGAGCACGTACATATACGCATCACTTTCCGTAAAATTGACCATATTTTTTTTGAATAATTTCGTTAACCCCAATAAAAGCTTATTTCTGGCAAATATCGTTTTTCTGTGGTATTAAAAGAACCACTATATAAAAGCAAAAGAGTCCCATTCTCAATCGTCCGACAATAATTACCGTATTAAGAACTTTATTATTTGCATAAGTGCATCTCTTGAGAGCGCAGTTCAACCGCTGGGAACCTGAGCCGAGAGGCGTGACGAATCGCTTCCTTTATATCTACAAAAGACATCTCAGCATTGGGATGACCACGTGATTTTTTTTAGAGCTATTCTTTCTCCTGTTACAATAATATACAAAGGCAAATGCTAGATTTGTAAAACACGGTATATTTTGGCGGTAAAATAAAATTCTGCCAACAAACGAATACCGCACTTCTTTTATGGTTAAAGGGCGAGGAACATTAATTTTTTCCTTAATTAAAATAAAATGGCGCAAGCCGCTTCTTGCGTCAAGTCAAAACCCAAATAACTTAATCTTTTTACACCAATTCGCATTTTTTTTTATTTTAACAAATTTTAAAAATAATTTAATCTCTCAAAATACCTGTTTAAGTACCACCACGTGGTCTGATAAATCTTTGGTCCCCTATCAAAATGTCATCTAGATACACGTGTACCCCGGGAATATCTTGAGGCAATATTGATAAAAATCTCATGAAACACGAACACGAATTTTTTTAAATCCATCGGTAATTGTCTAAAAGAAAAATTGCCGATCATTGTACTAATAGTAAAATAATGTTGATCGGCTTCTGCCAAAGGCAGTAAATAGTACGCGTTCGTGACGTCAAGCTTACTTAATACCTTTGTCCCATTAAGCCCACTAAATATATCATTTATATTCGGCATAGCAAATACATCATTTTTCGCCACGGAATTAAGTTTTTTAAAATCACACACGATTCGTACCCCTCCCCCACTTTTTTCCAACGCGCTGATGGGAAAACTCCATTGCGATGGTGCCCTCTTTAAAACTTTCGCTTTTACTAAATTTAATAGCTCTTTCTTTGTTTGTTCGAATAATTTATGAGGAATGCGACGAGGTTTAAGTTTTATTGGAACTCCGCTAATATTAGTTTTATAAGGAAAGAGTGACGCTAATTCCTGTCAAGATAGCAGTTGGAATGCTCGTTCCTCTTCCCCACGTAAAGCACAAGTATCCCCCCCATTTTCATTCTTAATTCGACTCAGCGTTCCCCCCTCCCCCCAAATTCTCTGAACAAATCGTCCCAAGCTTTAAGCGCTCTTCCCGAACCTTAAAAATTTCCGGTAAATATGCATTTAATAAAATAAATGTTTATAATTTCACTACCCAGATTATTAACTCATAGGTTATATCACTAAAAAAGTTATAAAGCTACGAAGAAGAAAATTTGAAGAGAGAGTGATTGAATAAAAGATAAAATGAGGAAACTGTGTTATTACATAAATTTAAACCTTCTTTGCTCTGAGTATCCGTTAACACATCTGTTTTAAAAATTAATAATTAACGAAATTTTTTTTAAAAACGGCAAATTCACTAATAGTACGAAATGGCAATTTAGTAAGTTATGAAATTCCTACACTCATAAGTTCCTATTTAACCAAATCAATTGTAACAATTTTCGCGCGAGTATATGTCAATTACGGTCTTTCATTGGCTGCTTTAATTTGACCAAATAATCGATACATTCTGGTCTCCATCCTTAGGGAGTAAATTGATGATCTCACTACCTGAGTCGATAATAAAGACTTCTTTTTGATATTTTATCCATAATAGTGATAGTTATATGTGATGATATATAGTTTATATATACAGAGTGGCACGAGGAGGAGTAGTTAGTGATGATAGTGAGTACCACTAATGTTATCGTGAACGCGAGATCATGTTAGTCACGGTTCTGATCTCCACTATACGTGTGTATACGAAGCACACATGAATAGGAGTGACGATTATCCGTTGGGTCTATTAGCCACTCGATAGCTGTCTCATCAATATTCGATACTCAGAGCCTCGTTGTAAAGGAAAATAACTCCTTGTACCAATGCCATAATGAGCGCTTTGCCGTTACTCTTCAAATTACTCAAAGCTACTCCTATTATTATTATTATTCCATTAGAATACCAAACATACCTATTATTATTCATATTTTATTATTATAATTATTATCTAAACTATATGTAATATAAGAAAAGTTTTTAAAAAGCAAAATACCATAATTAAAAAATACTGAATCATTTTTCATCTTAAAAATATTCCCTCCCCCCTAACTCCTGTTCGAGGGGGGATCTGAAGCGTTTCCCTGCCTTCTTTGGGATGTGACTCATGGAACTTGCTGACTTTCTCCATTTGGGCGGGAATACCAAGAATACATAGGACAAAATTCCGAATGACG
>JABUQX010026299.1:0-52457 GCA_015478945.1 Trachelipus rathkii
TGTCTCTATCTGTCTCATATCGTCCCTCGTCTACATCTAGTATCTATCAGTCCGTTATCTACTATCTCTCAGTTATCTCGCTCCTCCTTCTATGTCTTATCGATCTCTAGTATATATCTATATCTTTTCTTACTGCTCTTCTTATACTAGGTGTTGACACTACGTTATACTATATCTATTATACTCGTAGTATTTCTTGTCTTCCTTCATATCATCTATCAGCTCCTCTCTCTATTCTATCCTGTCTAACCTCTTTTCTAAATCTATCAATATAGTGATTATTATTATTATACAGTCTTACTATCCATTCTCTCTCTCGCTGCCTTCTACGTCGTACATATCTATATTTTTCTTATATTCTTCTACTCTCTCTCTCTCCCTATATTCTCTCCTCACATTCTCTCCATACTCTCTATCTCTATCTTTCTTTCTTTTATCTCTCGTCCGTCCTCTCTCCTTCGTTTCAGTGCCTCCTACGTCTCTTTTTTTTCTCTTCCCTCTTCTCTCTCTATCTATCTATCTTCTCTCTCTATCCTCTGTCTAACAGACATCTCTACTACTTATATCTCTTATGCCTCTCTATCCTGCTCCATATCATCGATCGTCTATAGGTATACTCTCATGTCCTCTCTCTTCATTACTCTATCTATCTCATCTTCTCTCTTCTGATCTTCTACTCTCTTCTTTCATTAACCATCTCATACATACTCTTCCGCAGATAGCTCCTGCCTTTGTGACTGCCTCCTGGTCAATTGGCTTTCTCTCGTTATGGATTTTCTTTACTCTTATTGCTGCTTCTTATATTATTATTATTCTTTAACATTATTCTTCTTATTCTTCTTCCTCTTACTTCTTCCAATTATGATGGCTGTTTCCTCCTTCTATTCTTCTTCTTCTTCTGTCTATTCTTAGCTTCTGTAGTCTTCTTCTTGGGTTATTATTCTGTCGTTTTATTCTTCCTTACTGTCTTCTCATTTTCTCTTACTTCTTTCTTTTCTTTCATTCTTATTCTTATTCATTGTGCTTCTTTAAGAGTATTATTCTGTTGTACTATACCTACTTCTTCTCAGTGGAATCATTTCATCTTCTCTGATCATTCTTCTTATTATACTTGCTTACTTCTTACTTCCTTCTTCTTATAAAAATAGGGTCTTTCTTCTCACACTTCTCTTTTAAAAAGTGGGTAGCTGGCTATTTCTTCGGTCATCAATCTTCCAAAACATTCACCTATTTAACGTCGTAGTTCTTTCTTAAACTTCCTTTGAATTCTTCGTCTCTTCATTGATTCTTACGGTTTCTTGTCTTACTTCTTATTCATTGTTATTCTATTTAATTCTTCTTCTTTCTTTCTCATTCTTGCATATTTCTATTATTATTCTTATTCTTTTCTCTTGTGAATCATTTTAATATCAAGCCTATATTTTGTCTTTTACTTTTACTTCTTCTTAATATTCTTAATGTACTTATTCACTTTTCCGTTCTTTCTTCTTTACGTATTACTTCTTGCGCACTATCTCTTGCTTATTCGCTATCTTTCTTTTCCTTACTTTTCTCTCTCTTCTTCTTCTTCTTGTTCTTCTTCTTCTTCTACTGTTCTTATTACTTCTTATTCTTGGGTCGACTTCTTCTGTGTCTCTTGCTTTATCTTCTTCTTCTTACTTAATTCTTCTTATTATAATTATTCTTCTTCTTTTGTTCTTCTTATGCACTTTCTCCTAAAATTCTGAATTGTTTGTCATCAGAGATCAGTTGTTTCAAGACCGTTCTCCTATCATCATTCATTCTTCTTCAAATTCCTTATTCATTATTATTCTTAATTGCTTGACTTCTGTATTATTCTTGCTTGCTTCTCTCTTTCCTTATCTTATTCTTAGATGTTTGTTGTTCATTCATTCTTATGGAATAATACTTCTTTCGTCTTTTTTATTATTCTTCTTTTAGTATTCTTATTCTTAATTTAACGAACTTTTTGTATTCATTTCTTCTTCTTCTTCTATTTTCTTCTTCTTCTTCTTCTCAGGTACATACTTATATTGTAACTCTTCTTCCTTCTTATTCCATTTTCACCTACAAGCTTCTTCTTACTTTACTTATTATACAAGTTCTACTGTTAATCTTCTTACTACTCTTTCTTCTATTATTGATTTTTAGGCAGATTTTTAGTCGAAATACTTACATCCTTATACATTTAATTGCTCTCATTATTCTCTATTATTATTCTATTCCCTCACTTCTTAATCATTGTTTCGGGCTTGGTCCATTTCTTTGCCCATGTTTTTTGCCACCCGTGTGGGCTTAACGCCATATTTGCTGCCCTTCCTCTGCCATTCTTACATGCAATTTTTTATCGCCATTGAACTGTCGCTTTGGACTTCTACCGTGCTCTTGTTGGTATTTACTTTGTTTTCCACTTATTTCGTTTTTCGTTTTACACTGGTCCCTCACGCATTTCTAACCCTATGTTATCTTCTATCTGCGTCTCTCTATCTATCATATCTTCTTAATCGTCTCTCATCTATAGTCTAATATTCTCATATTCTAGTAATAGTATAATTATCTATATCATCTGCTATACTCTAGTATTATCTATTGATAACTCTGGTTCAGCTTTTGTTAACCCTCTTCATTTCAGCAGTGCAAACTTTGTTGAACTGTTTCGCCACAGGTTTATTCGTTGATGTCACGCAATCTGTTAGCTTATGTAAAATGAAGGTCATTTATTTGTTACTTTAAAGTTTAGGTAGATAGGTTAAGTTTCAGCTGTTTGAATTAAAGTTAAACCTTTCGACTCTTGTTGGCAGATTTAATTTAATTGATCAATATGCTAGTTCTTAGGTTGCTAAATTGTTTTAAAAATGTTGGTTTTGTTCAATTAGATGGTGTTTAAAAAAAAGTGGGTTTAAGGTTACGGTTTTGGGGTTTGGTAGCGAAACTTATAGCAGTTTTTTTTGATAATAGGGAATTTGTTATTGTTATGGAGTTATCGGAACATGAAGTGTTAAATCAATGCTGCTCCGCTCCTCTTGTTTATTGTTGATTGATGATTGACGCTAGATGTTTTGATGTTAATACACATTGTTGGATGCTGAGTATTTTGTTGAATAGTTAAAACTTTAGAGTGATAAGCATTTTTTCGTAGTGTAAGTATGTTAGGGTCAAGGCTATTATGATAAAATATTTTTTTGTTAGTTTGGTTAAGTTTATATGTTAAGTGTAACAAAATTTGAGCATGCTTTTAATTATGATATTTGGAGAAAAGAAATTGAATAGGGATTGGTTAAGAAGATTTTGTGTATGGTTCAATGTGAATTTTCTTTAACAGGTTATTCAATACCGAGTAGAAGATTTGTTAATGGTTGTACTTAGTGAACTGTGATGTTATGTTAGTATATGGTGGCTAAAATAAGTCAGTTTTATGTTAAGGGTAAGTATTATGGTGAGACATTTTGTTTAATGTTAAGATTATTGTTTTATGTTAGATGTAGCATCAGTTTGATCAGTATGAAAAGAAGGGTGAGGTTTGTATAAATTTTTGCTAGTCTTGTTAAATAATATTATAGTTTAGGGACATTGTTAATGGTTAAATAATAATCTTGATATCTCGAATTTAAGTTAAAAATTCTATGTTATAGAATCAAACACATGTTTTTTATTAATGTATTCTTATGGTTCATTCAAAAAACTTATTATTTATTATTGTTATACAAGATTAATTTTTTATGTAAAGAAATAAAGAGATTAGTAAAAACATAGAAAATGTTTGGAACCTTTAAGACTCCTCAGGCGTCAGAACTTTACAGGAAGTGCCTGGAAAAATTGTTCAGTCAAGCTGCGATATGACTCGGATTACAGTAGGGTATCAGTAAGCTCTCAGAGCCTCCGAGAAGTACTCGAAGCTTAAAGAGCGGCATGTGGCCATGGAAAGGATGCCCGTTGGAATTGAGTCAGTGTTGCCACTGGGTAAAGCAACAAACTCGTACGGTTGGGGGCTATGCCATCGGTCAGCTGCTGGGACATGCTTGGTCTAAATGCGACGACGCGTGCAGATGTGGAAAAGAATGCATTCTAGTCACCAAAAGTGTTAAAGAGTCAGAAATATGCTAAATATGCCAGATTGAGCGGACAAATTGGCAATGGTATTTTGGGCTGGTCAGTTGCGGTGCCTTAATATATATATAACTATATAGATATTAATATATAGTATACATATATATATATATATATTATAGATTATTAGGTATATTATTATAATAAATAGATTTATATATAGATATATATATATAATATAGTATTATATCAGTAAGATACCAACTATCACTTGGGTAGGCGAGTTTATTATAGTATATATATATATATATTATATGTGTATAGTGTATGATACGGATTATATATGATATATAATAATATTAGTAAATATATATGATTATAGTTTATATATATATATATATGATATAGTATTAGCTAACGGAAAACATCAAAACATAATTTTATAATTATATAAAGGAGTTACATATTTTATTTGTGATTCATCAGAATTTTTTCATTATATTTACAAAATACTTAATTTTAATAACATTCCAATTGATTAATTTTCTTGATTCTAATCATTTTGTTTAAATATAGAGCTCTCGGTTTTATAGATAAGTGTTTAAAGCGTTTTTTCTTTAATATAAAATCTAGCACTTACTCATTATGCATTATTTCACTTAATTTTATGTATATAATCTAAACTACCCAGCTTAAATCAGCTATATAGAAATTGATATTGCCTATTCAGATAATGCAGACTCGATTTGATACGAAAAAATTTCAAGAACTGGCACAAGCCACATATTGTCGTGGATATCTTTCTCGGAAAATGGACCACAGGAAGATTTCAATATAGATGATAATTATATAGTATATATCATAAATATTATAAGTATATTATATATATATGATTATATATATATTTATTATATATAATATATATATTATAATTATATTTAATATATTATATATTTAATTATATATAAGTATGTATAATTAATATATAATCGATATGTATGTATCAGATAATATAAAACATTATATATAAATATAGATAATATATGTATGTATAGCTTATATTGTTCATGCGTTATTGTTTATCGATTATTATGAGGGGAGTGACAGGACTGGTCCGCTCCTTTTGATAAGTTGAACTGATGAAAATGACGTCATTCGTGCGCCTGGGGTAAATAATTTACTTCTAAGATCAGAGGAGGAGCGAGAATTTCTAAATGCGAGGAAATGGAGCACAGCACTGGCCATTAATGATCTTTATTTTGATTTTATGAGCGCATCTTTGCGGCGCGTACCTTTTAATATAAATTATTAAATATTTATATACAAATACAATTTGGTTAAAGTATTTAAAACGTAAAAAAGTAGAAGGAAAACTGTCTTTCCTTATTTTTTTTATATACGCCCTGATATATATATTATATATGTGGTATAAGTATATATAATAATATTAATATATAGTATTATATTATATATATGAATATATATATTATATTTATATATATATATAATATTCGAGTGTGTGTGTGTTACAGTAGTAGAATCAAATATATATATGTACTTAGTATATTATGATATTAATATATATATAGTATAATGATTATATATACTATATATATATATATATATAGTATAGTATATTATTATTATGTATTATAGTATTATATAATATAAGTATATATAATCATATCTTTTAATCATCATTTTATTATAATAAGATACATTTTTTTTTAAAATGGCGGGGAATAGAAGTCAGGCAATCAAGAGGTGCTGAGACTTAAATGTAAAAGGAATGTTACTTTTTTCTGGACCAGAGGAGTATAGTTTGCCAGATCCGCTATATTTAAAAAAGGAATCAAGTTGAAATTTACGTCGGCGATTTCATCAAAAATGGATGAAAAAATTATATATTATAGTATATATATTATATAATTATAGTATTATAATTTATATAGATATATATTATATATATATATAATAGTATAATATATATATATAGTATGCGCTTTTTAATATTTATTTTTGGGTTCACTAGAAGGGCAAGTGGCGTTGAATATCAATATTATGCAAGTGCATGATATATATAAATATATATATATACGTATGTATAATGATAGTATATATATATATATATAGGAGTATATACTATAGTATATATTATTATATTTATATATATATCTTAATAGTATAATTTATATATACTAATATATATATAATAGATATGATATAATATAATATAGTATATATTAGTATATTATGATATGATATTATATAATATTAATATAATTTTGATTAGTAATATAATATATAAAGTAATAGTATATATAATATATCCTATAAGTTAGCAGGAATAATCCGAAACGACTTTAATGTTTATATAACAATGCTGACCTAGTAACCATTTATCAAGGTTTAGAGTTCAATGAACTATATAATTAAATTCAAATTGTTGTATACAAAATAGATTTTATCTGCTCGAAATTTAAAAAATTAAATAAATGATATATAATATAAATCAGATATATATAGAGGATATATTTACTATATATATATAGTATATATATTTTAGTATATATATAATAGTATTATAATAGTAAATATAGTATATAATATTTTATAAAATAGTGTATAATACATATATATAATATAGTTAAGGATATATATATCTATTATTTAATATATATAATATTAATCTATTATAATTATATATATAATAATATATAGATATTAATTATTTATATATATATATAATTATATAATTATTATAGATTAGCAATATATATATATATATTTATATATATAGTAAATATAGTGTTATATAATATATTATTATATAATTAATATATTATATTATATATATATATATAGTAATAGTAGCACAGAGAATATATATCGATATTAAATATTTTTTCGAATATAATTTTTTATTTGATTACCGGATGATTGGGTTTAGAGTTTAGAGGACTTCCAATTTGACAAGCTACAGGATTTGGTAAAATTAAAATTCAGTATTTGATCATGATAGGATGAATTTTACTTAAAATGAATAATGATTGATGTGCGAGTATAGTAGGAAATGGTACAGGTTTTGGGTGGCTAAACAGGGAATTATGTTTCGCAACCTGGCACCGATACGGACAACTGGATTTATAGGCGCAACTCACCGTACCGCTCCAAACTTAGCACACCACGCACTGAGCAAGATTTGTCGACCAATGTGCAAGTGTTTGAAAGTGAGGGAAACAGATTTCGGCTGATCCAACGAGTTCATAGATATTGTGAATGTGGAAAATGTAAGCAGATAAAGGCGATTAAATTTAGAAGTAAAAGTTGGTTTCTTACTTAATATACCACGAGCGTCCTTCTATCCGCGAGAGCGAGAGAGAGGATGAGTTTATACGGTAAAGAACAAATAGTTAGAAAATTTCATAAAAAAACGTCAATTTAAGACACCATAAACAATTAATAAATTCTCTTTTCTGCTTTTTGAAAAATATGCATTTCAAGTGAAACACATTACCAATTTTTTCAAATTGCTGAACTAAATACCGTTATAAAAACTCAATTTTAAGATAACACAAAATAATTTCTAAATGTTGAAATTTAGGAAAAATCCGTTTTTTAACAATGCTTTTAAAATTTGTAAATGTGAAAATTTAAAGAAAAAAGGGATAATTTAGAATTAATTTTTTTATTAAAACAGGTTTCAAACAACTATGAAATATTTGGTAATATAAATAACAAATATTTCAATTTCATTAAAAAAAACGTCAATTTAAAAGACATTTTAAACTATTAATAAATTCACTTTAAGCTTTTTGAAATTGCATTAAATTTAAATGAAACACATTTTTTCAAATGGCTCAATATAGAAATGTGTATTAATTTAAAAGTTAACAAATAAATTTTCAAATGTTGAAATTTAATGAAAAATCGTACTTAGAGTCTAAATTGTAATGGTGAAAATTTTAAGAAAAAAGCGTAATTAGTGTAAAACCTTAAAAAAATCTTTATTAAATTAAGGTTTTTCACAACTAATGAAATACTTTTTATATATAAAAGAACAAATATTGAAATTTCTTATTAAAAAAACGCTTCAATTAAGACACCCCTAAAAAACAATTAAAAGTAAATTTCTCTTTTCTGCTTATAGAAATTGCATTTCAATTGAAAGAACCCCATTATTTTTTCAAATGCTGAAGAAATATCCGTTAAAAACTCAATTTTAAAGATTTAAACTCAAATAATTCAAATGTTGAAATTTAGGAAAAATCGATCTTTTAAGAGAGTTCTAAATTTGTAATTGTGAAAATTTAAGAAAAAGTCGTAATTTTAATTTTAGAAGTTATAAAATTTTTTTATTAAAAACAGGTTTTCAACAAATACATGAAAATA
Source organism: Trachelipus rathkii (assembly GCA_015478945.1). NCBI lineage: Eukaryota > Metazoa > Arthropoda > Malacostraca > Isopoda > Trachelipodidae > Trachelipus > Trachelipus rathkii. Next base: position 8,440 of record JABUQX010026299.1, read on the forward strand.
TTTCGAGATATAAATAAAGAAAAAACAATATTGAAATTTTCATTAAAAAAAACGTCATTTTCAAAGACACCTAAAACTATTAATAAATTCGCTTTTATTTCTGTTTGTTTGAAATTGCAAATGAACATCGAAACACATTAATTTTTTTCAAATGCTGAAATTAAATGCCCCTAAATAAAAAACCCTTCAATTTTAAGAATCAAGTACCAAATAGATTTCAAATGTTGAAATTTAGGAAAAATCGTACAGTTTAAGAGTTCGTAATTTGTAATTGGATCAAAAACTTTAAAAAAAAAAAGCGTAATTTTAGATAGTAAAATTTTTTAAATTAAAAAGAGGTTTGTCAAACAATCTAAGAAATATTTTTGGATATACTAAGGAACAAATATTGAAATTTCATTAAAAAACGTCAAATTTAGACACCTAAAAAACTATTAATAAATTCCTTTTCTGCTTTTTTTGAAAATTGCATTTTCTACATAAAACACATTCCTTTTCAAATGCTGAAAATACCGTAAAAGACTCAATTTTAAAGATTTACCAAAACATTTCAAATGTTGAAATTTAGGAAAAATCATACCCTTTTAAGAGTTCCTAAATTCTGTAATTGGTGAAAATTATAGCAAAAAGCGTAACTTTTAGAGAAATTTTTTATTAAAACAGTTCTCAAAACTAATGAAATATGTTGTATAATACCACCAAATCACCTCAAAAAATTTCATTAAAAAAACGTCAATTTAAGCGACCTGAAACTAAAAAATTAACTTTTCAGCTTTTTAAAATTGCAATTTAATGAAACACCATTATTTTTTTCAAATGTTTGAAAATCCCGTAAAAAACTCAATTTTAAGAAATACCAAAAAAATATATTTCAAAAAATGTTGAAACTTAATAGGAAAATATCCGTACTTACTTAAGAGTTTCTAAATTTGTAATGTTAAAATTTTAAGAAAGCGTAGGAATTTAAGAAGTTAAAATTTTTTTTAAAGACAGGTTTGTCACAACTAAAGTGAGAATGATTGTGTATACAAAAACAAATATAGTGAAGATTTCATGTAAAAAACGGTCAATTTAAGGACATCCAAAATAAAACAAATTAACTAAAATACTACAAGAATTGTTCTTTTTTGAAAAATTGCATTTCAACTGAAAACACACGATTAATTCTTTTCAAAAATGCTCCACAACTTAACGCGTTTAAAAACCAATTTTAAGATTAACCTTACAAATTAATTTCAAATGTTAAAAATTTAGGAAAAATCGTACTTAATTAAGAGTCTAAATTTGTAATGTGAATAATTAAGCAAAAGCCTTTTAATAGGAAGAAGTTAATTTTTAATTATTAACAATTAAGGTTCACAAAACTAATGAAATATTTGGGTATATAAAAAAAGCAAATTTTTTGAAATTTCATTAAACGAATCAAATTTTAGCTAAGCTACCTAAAACTATTAATAAATCGTTTGTTGCTTTTTGAAATTGCATTCAATGAAACATACATATTTATTTTTAAATTGCTGACAAAACTACCTTTAACCATAATAGAATTTTCTGAAAAAGAAGGAGATAAATTTGAAAAGAGTTGTAAATTTAGTGAAACTCATACTTTTAGAGATTCTAAATGTTTGTTTAATGTGAAAATTTAAGCAAAAGCGTGAAATAAAAAGGTTAATTTTTATAAAAACAGGTTTTCAAAACTAATGAAATATTTGGTAATATAAAAAACAAATATAAAAATGTTTCATTAAAAAAAGCGTCAATTTAAGACATGCATAATAAAAAAACCACAATAAATAATTAAAAAATAATTCACTTTTGACTTTTTAAAATTGCAATTCAATAAAAGAGTAAATTTTTCAAATGTTTGAAAATCCCGTAAAAACAGAATTTATTAACATGAATTACAATCTGATTGTAAATCCGACGTTTAAAAATTTCAAGGCACCTGTAAAATAAAACTTTTAAGAGTTCTAAAACTGTATTTGTATGAAAATTTAAGCAAAAGCGTAATTTTAGGAAAGTTTAAAAAATTGTTAATTAAAATAACAGGTTTTAACAGCAACAACTAATGAAAATATTTGGTATATTAAAACAAATATTTGAAATTTTCAATTAAAAAGAACGTCCATTAACAAAGACAAACCTAAAACAAATTTAATATGTAATCTCTTTTCTGCTTTTTGAACTTCCATATGCAATTTCAATGAAACACATTATTTTTTCCTATGCTGAAAAAAACTACCGTTTAAAAACTAAAATTTCAAGAGTAAGCAAATAATTTCAATGTTTAAATTTAGGAAAAAAATCGTAAACAAATTCTTTAAGAGTTCTAAATTTTTGTAAACGTGAAATTAATAAGAAAAAGCGTAATTTTAGAAGTTAAAAAAAATTTTATTATTAAAACAGGTTTTCTCTTCAACAACTAGAATTTTATATATATATAGAAAGACAAAATATTGAAAAATTTTCATTAAAAACGTCAATTTAAGACATTCTAAAAACAATTAATAAATTCTTCTTTATGCTTTTTGAAAAAAATGCAATTTCAATTGAAACACATTATTTTTTCAAATGCTGAAAATACCGTTAAAAAACTCTATTTTAAGATTTACCAAATAATTTCAAATGTTGAAATTTAGAAAAAATCGTACTTTTAAGAGTTCTAATTTGTAATGTGAAAATTTAGAAAAAGGAAAATTTTAAGAGTTAAAATTTTTTATTAAAAACAGGTTTTCACAACTAATGAAATATTTGGTATATAAAAACAAATTTTGAAATATGATTAAAAAACGTCAATTTAAGACACCTAAAACTATTAATAAATTCCGTTTTCTGCTTTTTGAAATTGCATTTCAATGAAACACATTATTCTTTCAAATGCTGAAAATACCGTTAAAAACTCAATTTTAGAATTACCGAATAATTTCAATGTTTGAAATTTATTAGGAAAAAAATCATACTTTAAGAGTCTAATGTTTTAATGCCTGAAAAAATTTTAAAAGCAAAAGCGTATTTTGAGAAAGTTAATTTTTTATTCAAACGAGGTTTTCCAACCTAATAAAGAATATATTCTAATGGTATATAGAAACAAATAATAAAAAAGTCCATTAAACCAAACTGCAATTTAAGACACTAAAAACTATTAATAATTTTTTCCCACACTTCTCAGAATTCTTTATAAATTGCTTTCAAATAAAACACATTATTTGGTTCAAATGATTGAAATAATCCCGTAAAAAACACATTTTAAGAATTACCAAAAATAATTTCCAAATTGCTTGAAATTTAGGAAAATCGACTTTTAAGAGTTCTAAATTGTAATGTTAAAAATTTAAGAAAAAAGCGTAATTTTTTAAAAAGTTATAAAAATTTTTTTTAAAACATGGTTTTCACAACTAATGAAAATTTGGTATATTTCAAAAACAAATATAAAATTTCATTAAGAAAAACGTCAAATTTAAGACACCTAAAACAATTATAATTTCTCTCATTTCATCTTTTTGAATTGCATTTCAATAAACACATTATTATTTCAAATGCTGAAAAAAACTGTTAAAAACTCAATTTTAAGACTTTTAAGCCAAATAACTTCAAATGTTGAAAATTATAGCAAAAATCGTACTTTTCTAAGTATCGTACGTCTTTGTAATGTGAAAAATTTTAAGAAAAAGCGTACATTATTAGAACGTTAAACTCTGTTTTTTAAGTTAAAACCAAGGTTTTCAACAACTAATGAAATATTTTGGTATATAAAGAAAAATTTTGAAATTTCATAAAAAAAAACGTCATACATTTAAGACACCAAAAACTATTAATAAATTCGCTTTTTTGGCCTTTTTGAAATTGCATTCGAATGAAACGGCATTATAATGGTTTTTCAAAATGTATCTCAAATACCCTTTATAAACATAAGGAAACTAAGAAATAACCAAAAAATTAAATTTCAAATGGTTGAAATTTATGGACGAAATATCATAGCTTTTAAGAGTTCCTAAATAATTGTTAAATGCTCGAAAATTTAAGCAAAAGCGTAAATTTTAAAGGAAGTTAAATTTTTTATAAATAACAGGTTTTCAAACTAAATGATATTTGGTATATTAAAGACATATAGTATAAAAGTAACTTTAAATTAAGACTGGTTAGTGTTAAGATCTCAGTAAACATTAATTAAATTTCAGAGGTCAGCCCTTTTAAACATTGCATTTCAAATTTTACCACTGATTTTCAACAATGTGAAAATACCGTAAAAAACTCAATTATAAGATTTACCAAATAATTCACAAATGTTGAAATTTAGGAAAAATCGTACTTTTAAGCAGGGAATAATATTTGGTAAGTGTGGAATAAATATCAACATTGCGTAATGTGTAGAAGTTTCAAAATTAAAGTTATTAAACCAAAAAGGTTTTTGTTCACAAACTTAATAAAAGAAATCCAATTAAAAATCAAATATGAAAATATAATCCTTCAAAAAATCCGAATATTAATAATTAAGATAGATTGAAAGAATCAACGATAATCTCTTGTAACCAGCTTTTCTGTAGTTGCACTTTCAATAGAACACATTAATCAAATTTAATAAACCCCCAAACATATAATAAAATGGAAAATAACTAAAAATTTTAAAGAATTACCTAAATAATTCAACACCTGGATCGAAATTTAGAAAACGAAAACATTCGTACTTAAATTAAGAGTTTCTAAATTTGAATTGTTAAAAATAAATATTGAAAAAATCATCTAATATTTATTTGAGAAGTTAAAATTTCCTTAATAACAAACACGTTTTCACAAAATCGAAGAAAGATTTCCTGTTTTGTGGTATAATAATAATAAAAAAGCTAAATATTTGAAATTTCATTAAAAACGTCATTTAGACACCTAAAAACATTATAAATTTGCTCTTTTATCTTTTTTGAAAATTGCATTCAATGAAAAAACACATTATTTTTTCAATGTTGAAAAGTCCCGTAAAAAACTCAATTTTAAGAATTACCCAAAAATAAAATTCAAATGAATTGAAATTCTACCCTCGCGAACATTAATGCGTAGTCTTTTACAAAAGTTCTAAAATAATTGTAAAATGTTGAAAGATTTAAACAAAATTTGAATAATCTGTTTGACATTGTTCTTATTAACACACTATGTTCTCGTTCACAACAGTAATGAAATATTCTGGTATATTAAATATAAAAAAAATATTGATTACACAATTGACGAAAATTAAAAGCGCAAAAACTAAAACCATAAACATATTAAGAAATTCGCTTTTCTGCCTTTTGAAATTGCATGTCAATGAATACACAAATAATTATTCCTTATTTTTTCAAGATTTGAACTTGAAAATACCCGTTAAAAGCGTCAATTATATAAGAAATTATACCAAAATTCAACTGTTCACAACTGTTTGAAATTAGGAAAGAAAACTAGAGATACTCTTTAAGAGTTCTACATTTAGTAATAGATAGGAAATTTAAAGTCAAAAGCGTGAATTCTTTATTCCGAAGTTCCAAATATATATTAATTTAAAAGACTACGTTTTTTTCAACAACTAAAATGAATACCTTTGGCTATATCTAAAAAACACAAATATTGAACATGTAATCAATTAAAATACACGTCCAATTTTTATAAGAGGCACACCCTTAAAAACAATTTAATAAATTAATCTATTTACTAGAACTTTTGAGACCAATTGCATTAAGTTGAAACATCATTATTTAATTCCTAAAATTAACTGACAATAACCAGTAAACAACTCAATTTTTACTAGAAAAAATCTACACTAATATCGATTCTACATATTGTGGTGAAATCTACGGACAAAATACGAATCACTTTTAAGCAGTGTATGCTACAATTTAAGCTATATGGTGAAATATTCTGAAGTGTCCAAATTTGAATTTGTTAGAAGTCTTAATTATAATTTTTTTACTCTAAAAAAAATTTTTTTCACAACTAATAAAATTATTGGTATTTGCTCCATATCAAATATTTAAATTATTCCCATTCAAAAAACGATCAACTTCACACGAACATCACCTAAATAACTATTGACATAAACACCTCTCACTTTTCCAGCATTTTTTAAACATTGCACTTCTTCATAGAAAGAAGCAGCAGTTATTAAACTTTTCAAACATGCTTCGACAATAATACCGTGAGTAACTTAATAAACTATCAATTTTAAGATTTACCTAAAAAAACTTCAAAATGTTGAAATTTAGGAAAGAACGATGACATTTTAAGAGTTCTAAAGTTTCTAAGTCGAAAATTCTTAGAATTATTACACATTTTTTATACTTAAAAATACAGTAATCTTTATCTAAATGAAATAGGTTAACATTTAATAAAACAAATATTAGAAAAATTTTCCGACTAAAAGAATGCACCACAGATCCAATCACAATCCTTAAAATAATTAATAAAATTCTCTTTCTGCTTTTGAAATGTGCATTTCACCATTTGAAACAAGATGATAAGCCGATCACGATGATGAAAAATCATGATAGACCCCAGAAGGCGGACGACCTAAAAATAACTTTAAAAATCGCAAAGTTCTGCGACCTGAAAAATTCAGTACTTTTTAAGAGCTCGTAAATCACATGTAATATTGAGTGAAAGAGTTTAAGAAAAAATAAGCGTAATTTGTAAAGAAAGTTACAATATTTCTTATCCTACAAACAGAGGTTTCTTCCACCAAAAAACTCTGCAACTGAGAAGTATAGTAATGCTATAAATACCTAAAATATATCGTAAAAGGCTATAACTTAGTAACATATACGAAAAAACTTTATTATTTAAGATCACACTAAATAAGCTATTAATTCACAATGCAACTTTTCACAGCGTTTTTGAAATTCCATTCCCGATGAAACATATCACTAAAGCGCGACCAAACATGCGCTAAAAAACAATTAATAAGAAAATTAAACGGCAAATCATTTTCAAATGTTTGAAACATTTGGAAGAAATCGTCACTTTTTAAGAGCTGTTCTAAGATTTTGTCCAATGTTGGAAAGATTGTGAAGAGCAAGCGCTAAAATTAATGTAGAAGTTTTAAAACTTTTTTATTTAATACAATGGTAATTTCCCTTCAACACCCAAAAACAACGTCAGATAAGAAAAAAATATTGTATCATGATGAAATAGAGAGAGAATGTTATTCATTTAAAGAAGCCGTCATTTAAGAAATATCAATTTTAAGACACACGATTATACAACGAAATAATTAAAATTCCATCTTTTCTGCCTCTAATATGAAATATGCAGTTCTCAATGAAACACACTTATGTAATTAATTAAATGCTAGAATAAGTAACCTTTAAAAACCGCAAGGTGTAAAATACCTACAAGAAAAGTAAATATAAATTTTACAGAATAAAAAAATAACGTACTTTTAATAATTCGATTTTATAATTTCTAATTATCAAACACAGTATTAAACACAAAAAGCGTAAATATAGGAAAGTTGTAAGAATCTTACCTATTAAAACAAGGCTCTTTCACAACTATAAACTAAAGTAAATATTTGGTATACTAAAATATACTAACAAATATTGAAATTTCATTAAAATAACGTCAATTTAAGACACTTAATAACAATTTTACACAAGTTCTCTAATTATTACTGCTTTTCTGAAATTGGAACATTTAATCAATGCACAAACATTAAGACATTATTTATTAATACCTTAAGATGCTGAAAAAATTAAACCCGTTAAAAACTCAATTTTCTCAACATTAACCCACAAAATAAACATTTCAGAATATGTTTGTATATGCTTAGCTCCATTAAAATATACATACACTCTTAATATGAGAGCTTCATTACAAAACTGTTGTAACTCGGTAAAAATTTAAGAAAAACGTAATTTTAGAATTTACACACTCTTCTCTCCTTTAAACAAACAGGTTGTTCAAAAAATCTAATGAAGATATTAAAGTATAATAAAAACAAATATTGAAAATTTTCATTAATAAAAACCTTCAATTTAGAGACATTTAAAACTATTAATAAATTCACTTTTAAGCTTTGAAACAATTAGCATTATTTCATCATGAAACACCATTAATTTTTCCAAATCTAAAAATAAAACAGTTAATAACTCAATTTTATAGAATTACCAAATAATCTTCAATATGTATAAATTTAGTGAAAATCGCTATAGTAATTCTTTTTCGAAGTTATAAATTTGTAATGTTAAAAATTAATCAAGCCGACAACCAACATCGTTATCCAGGGGTCTATTTTTTAATTAAAAATCAGCAAGAAGATCAACGTCGCGACCCAGTAGTCTATCTGAAACTAAAAATTAAATATTAGAACTTATTACTGTCTGCAAAGATCGTTAATTTGTGCCTATGTAAGTGTTTTTAATCCTTACCTCTTTTATGCTTTTTTAACTTGCATTTCAATGAAACACATTATCTTTTCACATGATGAAATAAATACGTTGAGAAACTCAATTTTAAAGAATTACCAAAAAAATAATTTAAAATGTGAAATTTAGGAAAAAATTCGTACTTTTAAGAAGTAAATATGTACTCGAGTTGGTGAAAATATTAAAGAAAACTAAATTTTTACTTAAGTTAATAATATTTTTTTATAGATCCAGATTTTTAAGAAATTAATAGAAATATTTGGGTATTAATATAAAACTCATTCAGTAATGAGCAGTAATAAAAAATTCGATTGGTTACACACCTAAAACTATTAATTATAAATTTTCGCTTCTAATGCCAAAAAACATATGATTTATTATAGCAATTATATCCATATGAAATACACATTATTATTATATGTCAAAATTTGAAAATATTACATAAAATCCCACAGCGATTTGACGGATTAACCTACGATAATATAAAGTTTGAATATTTAGGAAAACATCGTACCTTTATGAAAACTCAAATATAAATAATTGTAATGTGAAATTTTAAGCAAATGTACGATAATTTTATAGAAATTAAAAAATTATTATTTTAAAAAACATGGGTTTTACAAACTAATGAAATATTATGGTATAATATATTTATAATATAAGAAAATTTCATTAAAAAAAACAGTCAAATTAATGACAATCAATCAACTATTATATATAAAGTCTCACCATTCAAAAGCTTAATTTGTTAAAATTGAAGCATTTTCAAACAATGAAACAGCATCTATTAATTTCAAATTTTTAAATAAAATATCACCGTAAAAACTCAATTATAAGGAATATTAACCATAAATAAATTTTCAAATGTTTGGTAATTTAGGAAAAAATCGTACTCTTCTATAAGAACGCTGTCTAAACAAATTTAACTGGTAACTTGAAAAGAAATACTATGAAGTCTAAAAGCGTAATCTGTAGAAAGTTAAAATTGTTAATTAAACAGTTTCACACAACTCATTATAGAAATAATCGTAATAAGTTATTAATATAAACAATCTACATTATTAGAAGATTTCATTAATAAAACGTCTAATGTTATAAAATGACACCGTACAAAATCAATTAAATAAATTCTCTCTTCTCTGCTTTTTGAAAATTATCGCATTTCAATGAAACACATTATATCTTTTTATTTCAAATAATTGAATTGAAAATATCACCAATGTTTTGTGCACTATATAAATTTTCCTAAGAATCATCATATCTTAGAAATTAGGGAAACAAGTCGTATTACGTAGCTTTTTAAGAGAGTTCTAATGTAATGTTAAAATTTAAGAAAAAGCGTAAATTTAGTAGTTAATTTATTAAATTTCTATTTATTACTAGACACTAAAGGGTTAAAATCTCCCAACATACTAAGAATATTATGAGTAAACTCTAAAAAAACAAATATTGGAAATTATCATATAAAAAAAAGACGTCAATTTTCTGAGCAGTACACGCGGAAATAGAAACAAATTAATAATTCTACTTAACATTTTACTATAAAAATTAAGAACTTTAATTGAAACTGGACATATTTTATTCTCACCTCTCAAATGCTGAAAAATACCGTTAATTAAACTTCAAAATTTAAAGCCCAAATTGACCCAAATAATCCTCTACAACATGAGTTGAAATTTAGGAATAAATTCGTACTTTTAAGGAAGTCTATAATTGTAAATTGAGAAAAATTTAATAGGCAAATCACTGGTTTTCTTTATATATCTCCAAAACATATCGCTCAGGCAAACCGGACACAAACTTTCAACATTCTACATTGTCATGATTCTCTGGTATATAGAAAAAAATATACTTATAAAAATTTCGAATTTTTAAAAATAGTACGTCAATATTAAGACATCTAAAAAAACTATTCAATAAATTCATTTGTCAGCTTTTTGAAATTGCTATTCTCAATGAAACACATTATTTCTTTCAAATGCTGAAAATTTCGTTAGAAAACGTCAATTTAAGAATTACCCCCAAAAAATTTCAAAAATGTTGATTATATTTAGGAAAAATACGCAGTGAGTGCGTGTATGGCAATCGTACTTTTATCACGAGTTCTAAAATGTTTAATATAAGTGAAAAATGTTATAGAAAAAAGCGTAATTTTAGTCGCCATTCACATTTTGTACTATATAAAAGTCATTGTTTTCACAACTAACGAAATTTTGGTATTTAAGAAACAAAAATTGAAAATTGTTCATTGAAATAAAGCGTCAGTTTAAGACACCTAAAACTATAATTAAATTCGCTTTTTCTGCCTTTGAAATTGCATTTCAAGATGAAACAACCATTATTTTTCATAATCTGAACAATATGCCGTTAAAAAAACTCAAATTTTAAGAATTACAATAAATATATTCAAATGTTGAAATTTTAAGAGAATAAAAATCGTACTTTTAAGAGTTCTAAATTTGTAATTGTGAAAATTTAAGCGCTAAAACATTTTAAAAGAAGTTAAATCTTTCTTATAAAACAAGAGATTCCTTTTCACATAACTATGACACCATTCTGGTATACATAAAAAACAGAAATATTTTGTAATAATCTCAATCTATACTAAACGTTACACATTTAAAGACAGCACCAAAACATTAATAATATTCTCTTTTTCTTTTTTTTTGAAATTGCATTTCAATGAAGACCTTTATTTTTTCAAATGGATTAACCAAAGTAACACTCAAATTTTAAGATTTAACAAAAGTACACAAAATGTTCAATTTTAGGAAAAATCGTACTTTTAAGAGTTCTAAATTTGTAGATGTGAATAGATTACAGAAAAAAAAGCCGTAATTTAGAGGTTAAGATTTTTTTATTCACAAATCAGGTTTCTACCACTACTATGGAAATATTTGGTATATAAACAAAACAAAATATTAAAATTTCATTAAAATAACGTCATTTACAGACACCTAATACTAGTTAAATAAGAATTCACTTTCGAGCTTTTGAATATTGCATCTTCAATGCGAACACATTATTTTTTCAAATGCTGAAAATACCTGTAAAAACTCAATTTTAAGCGATTTTACCAAATAAGTTTCAAATGTTTGAAAATTTAAGGAAAAAATCGTACTGATCAGAGTTCTTAAATTTGTCAATGTGAAATTTAACAGAAAAGCTGTAATTTTAGAAGTTTTGATGTTTTCATAAAAACTTTTCAAGAACTTGTGTTTTTACTTTGGTATATAAAAACAAATACTTGAAATTTCCAGTAATACTGAGAACGGGCAATTTAATTAGCCTTATAACAATTTGGATATTCTCCAAACTGCTTTTGAAAATTGCATTTCATGAAACACATTATTTTTTCTTCAAAACTAAAATTAACAGTTAAAAAACTTCAATTTTAAAGATTTAACAAATAATTTCAAAATGGTGACATTTAGTAGATGTAGTACTTTTAAAGCAGTTCTAAATTTGTAATGTGAAAATTTAAGAAAGCGGTAATTTTAGAAGTTAAAACTTTTTTTTAAATACTAGTTTTCACAACTAATATTGAAATTTTTTATAAAGTAAAACAAATAAATGAAAAATTTCATTAAAAAAACGTCAAGTTAAGACACCTAAAAACTACTAATTAATTCACTTTTCTGCTTTTGAATTTAAGCATTTCACTAAACCACATTTTTCTTTTAAATGCTGAAAATACACATCTTATAAGATGTATTACAATCTTGGAAAGTTGCTTAACAAAGAAATCAATTGTTAAAATATTAATGAAACAATCGTACTTTTTAAGAGTTTCCAAAATTTGTAATGTGTAATAATTTAAGAAAAAGTGTAATTTAGAAGTTAAAATTTTTTATTATAAACAGGTTTTCACTTTTATTAAATATTTGGTTATAAAAACAAATATTTGTAGATAATTTCATTAAAAAAATCGGCAATTGTTAATGACGTCATTCAAAAACTTATTAAATCACTTTTCTTAATATGTTTGATGTAGGATTTAAATGAAAGACATTCTTTCTCTTTTAAATGAAATAAAATAGCGTTAAAAACTCTAATTTTTTTAAGAATTTAACAAAATAATTTTTCAAATGTGAAAGTTTATGAAAAATCCTACGTTCAGAGATTTAAATATTCATTTGAACCCATTTCAAAAAAAAACGTAATTTTAGAATTAAAATTTCTTTATTAAAAGCAGGTTGTTTTCACAACTAAATTGAAAGATTATTTTGGTAGAGTTAAAAAAACATCTTGAATTCATTCAAAACTATCAATTTTTAAGACAACTAAACAATCTAAAAATTTTCTTTTCTGACTGCTTTTTGACATCTGTCTTTCAATAAAGGAAATTATTTTGTTGCAATGCTGATCAAACCTTTACTAAGATAATTTCAAAGATTTGAACGAAAAATTAATCTTGTAAAGTTTAGAAAAATCGTACTTGTTAGAGTTCTAAATTTGTATGTAATGTGAAATTTTAACCAAAAGCGTAAATTTTAGAAGTTAATTTTTTTTAATTGAATAAACGTTTTAGAAAATTAATTAAATAACTTGATATAGTCTCCTTACTCGTGAAACCTTTTATTTAAAAAAGTTCGAATTATTAAGACATCTATAACATATAATAATTCAGTTTTCAGCTTTTTGAATTGAAATTTCAATGAAACACATTATTCTTTCAAGTGCTGAAAATACCGTGGAAAGGGAAAGAACAAGAGAATATGAAGCTACGTTTCCTGTTGAAATACTTAAACACATGATTTTTTTCGATTAAAAACAGAAATGTGAAATTTAAAGGAAAAAAGTTAATCTTCAGAAAATGGAAATTAGTGAAGATAAACAGTTTTTACAACTAAGAAATTAAAATAAGGTATTATTAATATATCAACTGATAATTAAATATTTCATTAATATAAAAGTCATATTTAAACATCTAAACACATATTTAATAAATCTACTCCTTTTCCCGTAAACTAGCTTTTTGAAATTGTTGCAACTTTCAATGAAACACAAAATTATGTTAATTTTCTAATATCATGCTGAAAATAACCTGCTTAAAAAGACTAAAATTTTCCACGAATTAAATTATCCAAAATAAAGTTCGTGAGTGTCATTGCAAATTCATAAAGTACATTTTAAGGTTATAATTTCATTACGTAAAATAGATTTTCACAACTTTAATGAAATTAATTGGTAATAACTAAAACAAAATATAGATGGAAATTTCAAATTAAAAAAAACGTCAATTTAAATAGACAACTTAACACTTATAACGTTCTCTTAATTTAGCTGCTGTTCTTGAAATTGCATATAAATCAATGAAAATCACATCATTATTTTCTTAAATTCCAAAATGGCTGAAATACCGTTCAAAAACTCAATTTTAAGGATTAAACCAAGTAGGTTTTGATAAAGTTGAAAAATTCTTAAGGAAAAATTCGTACTTAATATGTAATAAAATTTGTGAAATGCTAAAATTTAAGCAAAAGCGTATATTATTTACAAGTTCAAAAAATTTTCTTTTGGATATATATAACAGGTTACAAGAACTAAAATGAAATATTTTGTCCAGTATATAATTAAAAAGACAATTTATGAAATTTCATTAACAAAAACGTCAATTCACCTTCTAAGACACACTCAAAAATTACTAACTACATAAATTCTCTTTTCCTGCTTTTTGAAATTGAGCATTTCAAGAAACACATTAATTTCTTTCAAACTCGCTAGGCATTTAATAAACAATCTTCCAAATTTCAAGAAATTACGCGAAAGTAATTCAAATGTTTAAAATGTACAGAGGCAAAAATCGAGTAACTATTTAGAAGGTTTCTAAATTACATGTATGGTGATATATGTCGCTTATTAGGGAAAAAAGCAAACGTAAATTTTAGAAGTTTCAATTTGTTTATTAAAACATGTTAATTATCAAAAAACTTCATAAAATATTGTGGTATATAAAGACAAATTATGTTGAAATTCATTAAAAAACAACGGTCAATTTAAAGATCTATCTAATTAAACTCTTAATATAAGTATATTCATACTTTCGCTTTGACTTTGAAAACTTGCATTTCATAAATGAACTACATGAGTTTTTTCAAATGCTGAAATTCCGGTTTAAAAACTTTCAAGATGGTTGTTTTCCCGCTTGTTATGGAGATAAGCATTTCAACTGGGACACAGAACGATTATTCTTTTCAAAGGGTGCTGAGAATAATCCGTTAAAATTAGAATTTTTAAAGCACTTTAATCCAAATATTTGCAACACTGTTTGAAAATTGTTTGAAAAATCGGACTTGGTAAGATGTTCTTAAATTTCCCCGAATTCCTGTCACCGTGGAAAATCCTCGTAATTTAGAAGTTAAATATTTTTTAATTAAAAACAAGTAAATTTCACATGTTTAGAATTATTTAATGGGGTAAAATAAAAACAAATATTGGAAATTTCATTATAAAAAACGTCAATTCTGTATAAAAAAAAGTAAAACAATTTCAATAAACTCTAAAACTCGTTTTATGTCTGCTTTTTGAAAATTGCATTCTCAATGAAACATCATGTTTTTTTTTCCCAATTCCTGAAACGTATGGCCGTTAAAATCGTGCAATTGTTAAGATTAATCCAATATTAAACTTTCAAATGTGAAATTGTTAGGAAGAAGATCGGTGACTTTTTTAGAGATGTAATTAAAGTGATTTTGATAATCGTGAAAATTTTAAGCAAAAAAGCGTAATTTTTATCGTACTATTAAGAAGTTATTAATTTTGTAATTGTGTAAAGATATTAAAGAAATAAAGAGCAATTTATTTTTTATTAGAAACGATGTTTTTCGACGAACGCTCACACCGAATATTTGTGGTAAAGTATAAAACAAATATGTAGAATACTTTGTCATTAAACAAAAACGTTCAATTAAAGGACAACTAAAACAAGTTAAATAAATTCTCTTTTTCTCGCTTAAATAAATTAAAAATGATTCAGTTCGATTTGCTGATAGTAATTTCGTTTTTTAATGCTGAATTAAAATAGCCGTAAAAAGAAACTCAATTTTAGAGAATTTAACCTAATTAGATTTAAAATGTAATTGAAAAGATTTAGGAAAAAATCAGTACTTGTCTAAAGAGTTCTATACATTTTCGTAATTGTGAAAATTTAAGAAACAAGCGTAATTTTAGACGTTAACAAAATGTATTTTATTAATATAAAAATTATTATAATAAAATTAATATGAAAATAATTCATTAGGTATTTAAATAAAAACAACAATATTTGGTAACTGATATACACAAACTACAACTTAAAAATCAACCTAAAACAAATAATAAATTCTCTTTTCTCATTTTTTGTGAAAATTGCATTAATCAATCGAAACACAATGTATTTTTCAATATGCGTGAAAAGACCTGTTTAAAAAATCATATTTTTAAATATTACCAAATAATTTCCAATGGTTGAAATTTAGGAAAATATCGTACTTTTAAGAGTTCTGATTTTGTAATGTGAAAATTTACTAAAAAGCGTTCAAATGTAGAAGTTATATTATTTTTTCAATAAATTAAAAACCCAGACGAATTTTTTTACACACTTAACCATAATTGCGAAGATATGTGATATTATTAAAAAATAACAAATATGAAATTTCATTAGACAAGCACATCAAACATCCGAGGCCGAAACCCATTCAAAACAAATTAAATTTAGAACTTCACCTTTTTTCTGCTACTATTGAAATATACAGCATGGTCAAAGAAATCACAATTACCTATATTTTTCAGAATGCTCAATGAAAGTAACAAACGATAAATAAACATACAATTTATTAAGATTTAAAAACCCATAATATAAGATTTCAAATGTTGAACTTAAGGAAAAATCGTACTTTTAAGAGTCTTAATGTTGTAATGTAACAATTAAGAAAAAGCGTAATTCTTAGCAAGTTCAATTTTTGTTATTTAAACGGTTTTTGCAATAAACTTATGAATACTATTTCTGTCGAATACTAAAAACAAATAATTTTGACAATCCTGCATTTAAAAGATCGTTAATTTAGAGACATATCTAAATACTATCTAATAAATTCACTTTTCAAGCTTTTTTGAACATTGCATCTTCCAATAAAACACATTTTATTCCTTTCGCAACTGCATGAAAAATACCCGAGTTAAATTTAAAACAACGTCCAATCTTTTAAGAATTACAACCAAATAATTTCAAAGTGTTGAAATTAAGGAAGAAATCGATAAGCTTTTAAAAGAGTTCTAAACTTTGTCAAAATGTGAAAATTGTAAGTCACACGAAGAACTTACGTAATTTATGAAGTCAAATTTTTTTTATTTAAAACAGATAATTAAAAAGTACACAAAATCTAAATTTCCTTAAAATCTAAGAATAAAAACAAATATGACAAGTTTCGTATTAAAAACTGTCAATATTACAGAACATCTAAACATTCAATTATATGATTCGAAGTTTTCTTTTTCTGCTCTTATCTTGAAATGCATTTCAATGAAACACATCCTTTTTTCATAATTGCGAACAATACCGTTAACAACTCAATTTTCAGATTATTACCCAAATAATTTCAAATGTTTACAATTTAGGATAAACATCGTCACTTTTTAAGAAGTTCTTGTGAATTTGTATAATGTGAAATATTTCTAATAGAAAAGCGTAATTTTAGAAAGTTTCAATTTTTTTCATTAAAACAGGTTTCCACAACCTATGAAAAATATTTGGTATAGTAAAACAAATATTGAAATTTCATTACAAAACGTTAATTAAGACAATCTAAAACTCATTAATTAAATCATTTTGTCAGCTTTTTGAAGATTGCATTTCAATGAACACATCATTTTTTCAAAATGCTGAAAAAACCGTTAAAAAACCAATTTTAAGATTTAACAAATAATTTCAAATGTTGATATATAGAGAAATAATCGTACTTTTAAGAGTTCTAGTTTTTGTGTTATGTGAAAATTTAAGACAAAAGCGTAAATTTTAGATGGTTAAATTTTATTATTGAAAAACCAGGTTTTTTCATAACTAATTAAGATTTGAGATATACTAAATAACACACAGATATTGTAAATTTCAAAAGATTAAGAAAACGTCAATTGTAAGAACCTAAAACGAATTAATATAATTCATCTTTTCTCTTTTTTGAAATTTTTTTTTTTCTTTTGTTTTTTTTTTTTTTTTTGGTTGTTTTTTAGAATTAAGTTTTTTTTAACTGGCTCGAAATTGTATTTCAATATAACACATTATTTCTTTCAAAATATGCGAAAATACCGAATCAAAAACTGGCAAATCTTTTTTAAGATTTTACCAAAATAATTTCAAAATTGTTGAAATTTAGGAAAAATCGGTAACTTTTAAGAGTTTAAATTGTAATTGTTGAAAATTGTTTATATGGTAAGAAGAAGCGTAATTGTTAAAGGTTATCAGATTCTTTTATTTTAAACAGGTTTCGACATGCTGAATGAATGATTCTGGGTAAAGTAAAATTCAATATTGAAATTTAAATGTAATAATATCAGCTTTTGATAACCCTTTCAATACAACAATTAAATTCTCTTTGTCTGCTTTTTTGAAAATTGCTGTTCTATTTTAAAAACACATTTTTTTTCCAATGCTGAAAATACCGTTAGAAAACTCAATTTTTAAGGATTAATCCAAAATAATTTAATTTGAAACATTTAAGAATAAATCGAGTAGAAGCTTTTTAAGAGTAGTCTAAATTGCATGTGAAAATTTAAGGTCCAGCGCAAACGTAATGTTAGAGGTCAAATTTTTGTTCTTATTCAGACTGTTTAGATAGCCCTAGATGAAATATTGTGGTAATAATAAAAACAAATATGAAATTTCTTAAAACGTCAAAATTTAAGACCTCTTTAGAAACTATTAATCAAATTTCACTTTTCAGCTTTTTCAGGAAATGAAATTTCTTCTCTAAATTGCATTTCTTTTTTCAAATGCTGAAAATACCGTTAAAAACCGAATTTTAAGCTTTATTCTCCATTATTAAAATGGTTGAAAATTTAGGAAAAATATCGTACTTTCAATGGATCATAAATTTAAAAATGTGAAAATATTAAAGAAAAAGGTAATTGTTACCAGTTTACATTTTTTAGTAAAAACAAAGGTTTAATCCATAACTTAGATGAAATATTCTGCGTTAGTATAATAAACAAATATTGACACATTGTCATCAAAGAACCGTCAAATTCACAGCACAACTAAAACAATTATCAAAGTTCGTCTTTTTCTTCGCTTTTTTGAAAAGATCCGGCAGTTTTATCAATGAGAAAACGCACATATTTTTAATGCCTGACAGATACGTTAAGATCAACTCAAAGTTTTAAAGAAGTTACACTCAATAATGTTCAAATGTTTGAATTGTATGGAAAAGTCGTACTTTTAAGAAGTCTAAATTCGTAATGGGAAAATTTAGGAAAAAGCCGTAATTTTAGAAGTTATACATTTTTTATTAAAACAGGTTTTCCTAACTAATGAATATTTTTAAAAATATTTGGTAATAAAATACATACTTTGAAATGTTCGTGGCGTATTGATCTGTTTTGGGTTCGTGTAGAGGAAAACAACATAATTTCAAATATCTCTTTTCCTCTTTTGAAATTTGCCAGTCTTCAATGGAAACGCATTACCCTGTTCAAAAGCACCGCCTGAAAATGACCGTTAAAAAACTCACTTGTTAATATTTAACGCAAATAATTTCAAATGTTGAAATTTAGGAAAAAAAATCGTACTTTATTAGAGTTTCTTAAATTGTAATGTATAAATATTTTAAAAAAATGCATATACTAAGGCTGAAGTTTAAAAGTTTTTTATATTAAAACACGGGTTTTTGTTGAGATATCAAATAGTTTGGTATATAGAAAACAAATATTAGAAATTCTCAATTAAAAACGTCAATTCTACAGAGCACCTAAAAGACTATGTTGAATAAATTTCTGCTGTTTCTGCTTTTTGGAATTGGCATGTTCATGAAACACATTGATTTTTTGCAGAATGCTGGAAGATATTACCGTAATACACAATCTCAATTTTTGCATGAATTACAAATAATTCAAATGGTATCTAGAATTTTAGAGAAAAAATTACGCCGACTTTTAAGAGTTGCTGTTAATTTGTAATGTAAATTTCTTAAAGAAAAAAAAGCGTATTGTTTAGAAGTTACCATTTTTTATTAAAACAGGTTCTCTCAACTTACAAGAATTATTTGGTTATATTATAAAATTTTTTTGGAAACAGAATATTGAAATTTCAGTAAAAAACGTAAATTTAAATGACATTCTAAAACCACACATACCTTAACGTTTTCAAGCTTAAATTTAACAATGTACTTGGAATGACAAACAAAACATTTATTTTTCAAATGCTGGAAAATACCGTTAAATACTTAATGACATAAGGTTCAGTCGATAGTAATTTATTCATCTGTTGAAAATAAAGGAAAAACTCGTACTTTTAAGAAGTTCTACAATTCTGTCAATGTAAATAATGTTAAGAAAAAAAGCGTAATTTTTAGATGTTAAATTTTTTTATTAAAACAGGGTTTTCACAACTAATGCAATATTTGATATATTAAAAACAAATTACTTTGCAAATTAAACAACTTAAAACAAAACAGAAGTTCAAATTTACCGAACACCCAATATAATATTTAATTATTTAAGTTTCGAAATTTATTTATGTTTTGAATTTGTATTTCAGATAAACAATGTTTGCTTCTATGAAAGGAATCCTCGAAAATACCGAAATAAACTGTCATTTTAAGATGTTACCTAAATAATTCTCAATGCTGTTGAATTGATTAGGAAAAATCCGTGTACTGTTTAAAGTAGTTCTAAAAATTTGGATAACCTGAAGATCTAAGAAAAGCAGTATGAAAGCTGTATCAAAGTTTTGAATTCTTTTAAATTATTGACAGAACTCATAGAGGATGAAGAAACAAAAAATAAATTTAGTTTTATTAATGATGGTAATAATTTTAAAAATTTCCTTACATGAGAAAAACGTCAATTTAAGACAACTAAAACACCTTACTAAGAATATCTCTTGCTGCTTTTTGTGAATTCATTTCAAGTGAGACTTTATTATTTTTGCCCATTGCTGTAAAAATCCCATTAACATAAGTTCAACTTGAACATCCGCTTAATAATTTCAATATCGTTGAAATTTAAGAAAAACGTACTTTTTAAGGTTCTAAAAATTTTCAAGATATGAAAAAAAGATCACAAACTAAATTTTAGAAGTAAATGATCTTATCTCTTACACTTAAAACGAGGTTGATCTCAAAAAACTAATGAAATCACTTTGGTATAGATACAACAACAAATATTTGAGAGATGGTTCTTAAAACAAAAACGTCAGATTTTAACACCTTCAAAACTACTTAATGAAATCACTTTTTCAAGCTTTTTGAAATTTGAAATTTCAATAAAACCATTGATTTTTTTCAAACGTGTGTGCATCGTTTTGACTTAGAAACACCAAAAAAAATGAAATTTACCAAATAATTTTAAATTTGTAAATTTACTAAAAATTTCACTTTTATGAGTTCATAATTGATAAATGACTTTTTCAGGTATTAATTAGCGAATCTTGTTAGCAGTAAGCTTTAACATTTTTTTTGTATTAAATACCAGGCGTTTTGATCACAACTAATGAAAAATCATTTGCGTCTTGAATAATATTTGAAATTTCATTAAAAACGTCAATTAAAACTACGTAAGAACCAAATGATAAATTAAATCTCTTGTTCGCTTTTGAACCATGTAGCATTTCGAATGAAACATCATTATTTTATTCAAACCTAACTGAACAAATACCGTAAAAACTCTCAAGTATTTCTACTTTACCAAAGTGAATTTCAAATTGTTGAAATTAAGGAAAAATAATAGTAACTTTTTAAAGAGTTTTCAAGAATTGAAAAATGGGAAAATTTAAGAAAAAAGCGTAAATTGTTAGAAGTTAAATTTTTTTTTATTAACAGGTTTTCATAAAACTAATGAAAATATTTGGTATAAATAAACAAATATTGAAATTTCAATTAAAAAAACGTCAATTTCAAGACATCTCAACTATTAATAAAGTTCACTTCTTCAGCTTTTTTGAACATTGAATTTCAATGAGAACACAATTTTTTCAAAATGCTGACAAATACCGTTTAAAACTCTTTAAGATTTACCCAAAATTAAATTCAAATTGTTGGAAGCATTTAGGATAAAAATCGTACTTTTAAGAGGTTCTAAATTTGTAATTGTGAAGAAATTTTAAGAAAAAGCGTGAATTTTGTTTTTAGGTATTTTATCAAATCATTTTAAAAAAAAAAGCTTCACCAATTTAATTTTCTAACAAGAACAAATAATTGGAAAATTTCGTCACAAACGATTTTAGTGACCCGTAATTGCTATATTAAAAAGACTTTACTTTTTCTGCTTTTGAAATAGCATTGTCAATGAAACAAATTTCTCTTTTTGCAAGATGAATGAAAATACCCGTAAAAACTCAATTGTTAAGATTTACTGTTTTTTAATTCAAAGTTTGAAATTTAGGAAATAAGACAGAAGAAATGTTAGGAAGATCTTTCTCGAATTTCTAAATGTGAAATTGAGAGCAAAGCGTAATTTTAGAAGTTAAAATTTTGTAATTAAAACAGGTGGTTTTTAAGAATCTTAAACTGTTGGAATATATTCTGAAAAAGGAAAATGAATATTTCAATTGAACAAACGCTTCAATTTAAGACAACCTAAAACTATTTATTAACATTTCGCTTTTCTGCTTTTGTTTGAAAATTACAGGTAAATATAAAGCTATAGTTTATTTTTTTCAAGAATTGCTGAGAAATCAGACCGTTAAAACTCAATTCTGTTCAGAATGTTACCGCAAATAGATTGTCCAAATGTTTAAAATGTTAGGAAACAAAACGCTAGCTTTCTAAGAGTCTAAATTTTTGTAATCTGCAAATTTCAATTAGATCATTTTCGCGATATTTTTTTTTGTTCAAGTTTTTTTTTTATTTAAAACCATGTCTTTTTCAAAATCTTCATTTGATGATTGTTGGTATCAAGTAAAAAAAAAAATATTGAAGATTTATGCATTAAAAATCAAGGCGTGCACAATTAAGAACTCGTATTTGCATCATTAAATAAATGTTCACTTAGGACTCTGCTTTGAGAAAATTGCCGTTTCAATGGAAACACATTTTTTTTATCACACATGTCTCGATACAATACCGTTACCACGTATAAGACTCAAATATATGTAAGAACTTTATCCAAAATAATTCTTTCTAAAATGTCCTGAAATTTTAGGAAAAATCCGTACTTTTTAATTGAAGTTCCGTAAGATTTCGTCAATGTGAAATATTTAAGAAAAAAGCGTAATTTTAGAAGTTAAGATTTTTTTATTTATACTAATCATGGTTTTTCACGTAGACTAATGACCCGATATTGTAATATATAGAAAGAAATTATTACGATGTACTTAATAACCCTTATTGGCACCAAGAATCAATAAATTAATTCTCCTTTTCTCCTTGATTGAAACCTTACATTTTCAATAAAACACAAAATATGTGATTAATTCATATGCTTGAAAATTACGTTAAACAAGCCAATTTTAAAGAAGCTATTTAAGAAATTAATTTCAAAATTGTTGAAATTTTAGGAGAAATATCGTAGCTTTTGAAGAAGTTGCTATAATTTGTAACTGGTGCATAAATTCAACGAAAATGCGGCTAATTCTAAGAGGTTATACTATTCTTTGTATCAAGGAACAGGTTTTTCACAACTGAATGAGATATATTTTGGTAATATAAAATCAAATCATTGAAATTTCTGAGCTTGTAGCGTGCATTTTCTTTCAAAATTATTTAAAGATCAAAAATAAAATTGCTTTTTTTTTTTCTGCTTTTTTTCTTTTTTGTATTTGCATTTCAATGAAACGACAATTATTTTTCCAAATGCGAAAATACATGGTATGAAAGAAACCAAGTTTTAACGATTTACCAAATTAATTCATAGACTGAATGTTGAATATTTAGGAAACATCGTGTACCTTTGTAATAGAGTTCTACGAACTTGTATGTGAAATATTAAAATAAAGAAAAAACTTTCACATTACTGAAAGTTATTTTTTTATTATAACAGGTCTTTTCAACAACTAATATGAACATATTCTCGAAACTTTGACCACTTCCAAAGATTTGATGATATTTGACAAGGTGAAACGACTAATTGGTCAAGATACAATCTATAATGAACTATTATAGAAGTTCTTGCGATTTCTGGGCTTTTTTAGAAAGATTTGCAGTTTCAAGTGACACCCACTACGTATTAAGATTCATTAACAAATTGTTCTGAAAATAATCCCTATCATGAACAACATTGTCAAGTTTACATAACAGTTCAAAATGTTTAGAATTAGGAAAATTTATTAATAAACGAATGCTAAAAGTGAATGTGAATAATTATGAACGTAGTGATGGAACGTTATCTAATATTTGTATTTATTCATAACAGTTGTTCAAAAAACTTAATTGAATAGATTTTGGTATTATAAAAAGTCAAATATTGAATATTCAATTACAAAAACGTCAATTTAAAACAAGAAAACTTATTTAAAATGAGAAGAAAAGTGTAAGCCTTCAAATAACAACATAACTCTCTTTAAAGTAGTAGTAGTAATATTTACTGAAAAGCTCAATAAATGCGGAAGCATTTGTTAAAATACTCAACAATTTGCTTAAGATATGGAATGAGAGGATAACCGTCATGTTGCGTTCAGTAATGATCTTAAGGGCAAACAGTCAAGTAACTATTTTATGAATGCTTTCTAAAATATTCGGTAACTGCATGTAAAATTACAGCCAAAATTTAAGCGATTTAATTTTTTAAGTTAAAGCCTAATAAATTTTTTATTAACAGGTTTTCAACAACTAAGAAAAGTAGTTTGGTAAATAACCTAAACAAATAGGAAATATTGAATGATTATCGACTTAGAAAAAATTTCTAAGAAACGATCATGATTTAAGGCACAACCTAACAGACAATCTACATAAAATGTTCTCTTTCTCTCGAACTTTTGTAGAAAAAATTTGCATTTTCAAAAATCATCTAAAAACATTTTAAATAACTTTTCAAAATGAATTCTGTTAGAATACCTGCTTTTGAATTTTTACCTGTTTTAAAAAACAGCAACATAATATGTATAGAAGATATTCACAAGAATAATTTCACAATGTTTGCAAATTTATGCAAAATATATCGTTTCTTTATAAATACCAGTATCTAATTTGTAGATGGGTGCAATTAAAAAAGTAAATGATATTATAGTAACATAAATTTTGAACCTTAAAAGATTATATTTTTTATTAAGAAACTTATGGAATTATTCATACAAAATGATCTTTAATGAATTATTGGTATTATATAACCAGACGAAACACAAATCACCATGTTGAGAAGATTCCACTCTAACCAACAAGTCATATATACCCCAGACACCGTAATAAGAACTATTAGAGGAGCAGAAATTCTTTTTTCTCGCTTGTGAGTAGTTTGAGAGTAAATTGCCAACTTTTCTCATATGAAACACACTTATCTACATTCTTTATTTCAAAACAGTGCTTTGAAATAAATAGAACTAGAGTTAGAAAAACTTTCAATGTTAAGAGATTTGATGTTTTAGTAAATATTTCAAAGTATGAATCATATTAGCGTAAAAGATCTGAACTATTTATAGAGTTCTAAATTTTGAAATGCTGAAAAATATTCAGAATTATAATTATAATTATAAGGTTATAGAATATTTTTATTATATGACTCTTATAATGTCAGTGAAAGGTGCTTGTGGTATAAGAAAATAATATTGTAAATTCATTAAAAACGTCAATTTACAGACAGACCTTGAACTTTTCTTTGTTAATATCAAGAGTTCTTGAAGATCAAGATTCAAAAAGGGTAACTCTCTCTTCAAACATGTTGATAAATCCCCGTAGCAAAAAAGATAAAGTTTTAGAATTACCAAAATAGGATTTCAAGATGTTGAAGATTGTAGTCAGGTCTCATAGTTTTTAGATAGTACATAGGTATATGAGTAAAATTTTAGAAAGCGATAAATTGCTTTAAAGTAATTGGGATATTTGTACTGTTCTAACAACAGTGTTTTACACTAGAAGAAGGTATCTTGTGGTATAGTATAATAAACAGAATTATTGAAATTTTCATGTTAGAATAAGTAACGTTCAGATTCTAATGATCACCTAAAAACTTATTATAAATTCGCTTTTCTGCTTAGAGATCAATTGCATTCAATGTGAGAAAACACATTATTGTTTTTCAAATTGCTGAAAGATACCAATGTAAATACAGTTTCATGAAAATCATGTAACGTAAATATAATTTCAAATGTTTGAATGTAGCGAGAAAATATCGTACTTTTGACAAGAAGTTCTTACTAATTTGGGTAATTGTGAAAAGATTCTATAAGATAAATAAGCGTAATTTAAAAGGTTATAGTATGGTTTTTATCTAAATAACATGGCGTGTTTCACAACTAAAATAATGTTTGAGTATATAAAGAACAAATAATGAAAATTCGAATTAGAAGAACGGTCATTTTAAGACATTCGCTAAAACTAATTATATCTAAAGTTCTTCTGTTCTGCTTTGTGAAATTGCATTTCAAGTGAATGGAGCACAGTTCTTGTCAAATTGTTGCCATAAAATTTACCCGTAAAGATAAACTAAATTGTTAAGAATATACCAGAATAATCTTCTAAATGTTTAAATTGTAGAGAACAAGGACTCAGTAACTTTTAAGAGTTCGGGCTAGATATTGTGTCAAGATGGTCGAAAGTTAAGAAAAAAGCGTAATTAAAGAAGATTAAAAATTTTTTGATTAGAAACAGGTTTTCAACACAACTAATGAATATATTGGCTATATAAAAACAAATAATGGAATTTTCAGTAAAAAAACGTCAATTTAAAGACCACCTAAAACTATTAATAAATTCGCTTTCTGCTTTTTTTGATAAATTCGCATTTCATTTGAAAGCACCATTAATTTTTTCAAATTGCTGAACGGAATTGTCCGTTGAAAAGGAACTCAATTTAAGCGAATTATACCGTAAGTAATGTCAAATGCTTTGAAGATTGAAGTGTAAAGAAAACGTGTCTTTTTAAGGAGTTCTTGAGCTGTAAATTTGTAATGGGTGAAAAACTTTAAGTGCAAAAGGTCGTAATTAGATAGGTTAAAATTTTGTTAACGTCAAAACAGGTGTTTCACAAGCTAATGTAAATATTTTGGTATACTAAAAACAGCAATATTATGGAAATTTCTTTAAATAAACGTCAAATTCGAGAACAGTCTCTAAAGACAATTAATTAGAATTCTCTTTCTTGCTTTTTGAAGTATTAGCATTTTCATTTTCAAAAGCATTATTTTTTTTTCTAATGCAAATGCGGGTAAGAACGATATATACACTATTTAAAAGTCAATAATTTCAAAATGTTGGCAAAATCGATTATTAGAAGAAGAATTCGTAGCTTTTAAGAGTCTGAAAATTTGTAATGGTGAGTGAAAGTTTAAGAAAAGCGTAATTTTGTTAAATGATAAATGTTTTTAATTAAAACAGGCTTTCACAAAGCTACATCAGAATAAAATATATGGTAAATCTTAAGACAAATAGTGAAATTTCTAGAAAATTAAGAATTTACGTCAATTTTAACGAACATACAATAGAAAAAATACCTATAAAATATTGAATGAATTCATCATTTATATCTGCTTTTTGCAAAATATGCGAGTTTCATATAGACACACCATTAATCATTTTAATCCCAAATGACTGAGAAATAAAAATACCGAGTATTAAAAACTCAATTATCCAATCATAAGAAAAAAACTTATGACCAAAATAATTATATCAAAAATCGCCTTGATATTAATTATATGGCAAAAAGTGCGATAAAACAATTATATAGAGATTCTAATATTAATTAAGTCAATGGAATGAAACAAGATTTATAAGATAAGTAAAAACTGTACCATTTATAAGAAGTTCCAAATATTTTTATATAGTGTGCATAATAAATATTACCCTTCTTTGTGCCACCAAATATCAGCTAGAAGATATATATATATTGTGGTAAATTGTAATAAATAGCAATCTTTGCAGCATTAAAAAACTTCAAGTTGAAATAAAACATTTTTACTCTTCCGTAATCTCTTTGAAGGATGGTCCTGTTACCCCGAAAGGCGTTGGCGCGTCTCTTCACAAAACACAAACCTTTTACCCAAGTCCGAAGCTCGGAATAATTTATATATATATCTAAAATAAATCCGTTGTAGAAAAAGGAAGTGTCTTAGTGCTCGGGCTTTGCAGGTTTTAACACGGTTTTCTTCAAAGCCTTCCCAAAAATGACACCTCAACAAAACCCGACAAAAGTCGAACCTGTTTGGAGTTTAATGACAGGACGTCAATTTTAAACAAATAAATTAGGAATTGCAAATGCGGGGACACGAGTTCACAATGGAAAACTTTTGTTCAATATACGCCCAAATGAGCGTTCCGTCCAAGACTTTGTTAGAACTCTGGTCCTTTTCATAGGAGTTCCGGTGAAGCGCTAAAACGGATAAAGAGAGTACCTTTTAATATATCAAACGGTCTTATATATATTTATTTATAAACAGGACTTTTAAACTAATATATTAGGAGGGAATAAGGTTCCAAATGACTTCATTTTACAGACAGTAACTAATAACATTGCCGAACAGTTGGAGTAAATCATCAAATCTTCTAACTAATAAAAGAAACTTGTATTATATGAATGAAGACAACGTGTATCGTAGAAACGGGAAAATATAATAAAATATACTCAATTTATTAAATGATATTTTGATATATAATATTATTTAATAGCAGGTTAGCATTATAAGTCTATTATTATGATGAAGTTAATTTAATATATATAGTAATTAGGGCTATATATATATATTAATTCTTTATATATTATATATTACTCATATAATATTTATTATCTAGTATATATATAATACATATTATTAATTTATATATTATAAATAAGTTATATTGTCAGTATTAATATATATATTATATTATAAGGACAATTATATACTTTGTATGGTATATTAATTAATATTATAACTTTTTCAGATTTATGTACTGATTAATTAGTATTTTATATCTTAGTTTTAAATTTAATAAATTGTGAGTGTGCACTAAAATGGCGTTAAGTGTGTGCCTAGTATCAGGAGTACGTGTGTGCTATTTGGATGTAGGGAGAGTTGTGCTGAAATCCACTACAGATACCTCTAAGTCTTGGTGCCTTTTAATATAGATTATTGAAAGTTGTTCGTATATAATTAGGTGCTCGTATGCATAGTAGCTATTAGTGAACTAGAAAGGCTCAATGTTATTAAGTCGTATTGTGTATTAATAGAGCGCGATTATTACAAGTTACTGGAGCAATGTTGTTGGGAAGGAGATCCGGAGTATATTGAGATGTGAGTGTGGAGTGAAACAATTGATGAGTATGGTTGTGAGCTATTTTGGTGGGAAGCTGGGGTGGAGCTCTATCTTAGGAGAAGGGTCTTGAAAAGTGAAGTAAATATTATAATATCTCTCGGCGAATGGCGAGAATATAAGGTGCTGTAATACAGGGATGGTGTGTAAATAGGGAAGTCGTCGATGAATGGTAGAGATTATCGTTTCGGAGTTCCCTGCGAAGGTGCTCATGTGTGTGCTTCAATGGCCACACAGATTCATTAGTGTAAGGGGTACTTACACGGGATGTTATTTAGTCGCATATTTAATATTTAGGAATGGTATTTTATTTATACCACTTTGTTTGACTTTGAGCGTTGATTGTGCAATTTACAGGCAGACACGTTGACTCATAATGTGGATTTAAGTCATGGTAAAGCTGATATGGGAACACGCAAGTAAGAGTCTAATATATCACTATATATATGTTCATATCCCAGAAGGTGAGAGTTATTCGCAGTACAGTTCGTAGCTTGATGACATATAATTTCAGATTTGATATTTATTTATTTTACTGATATAATATTCTTAAATAATATTGACCCAGACATATTCCACCAAATTTATAAGAGATGCAGGTTAGTCAGACAGCTAATAAAATATAGGTACGCACATTTTTTGTAAATAAATTTCTAAATCTGAATAATAATATCAGACCCATTTGGTGTTGTTTATTATATAAAAGAAAATAGTAGAATATAAAAAATAGTTTTTCTTCAATTCTATAATAACATTATATTTATTGATATAATATATTTATAGTATTTACTTTTTCTTTAGATTATTATATAACTTGCTTTTAATATAGTGTATTCTTTCCATATAATCAAAGAACTAAGTATTTTCTAAATTAATAATAATAAATGTTAATAAGAGAAATTTAAGTGACAAAGACAATCTTGAGAAGGAGGTTGATGGACTTAAGAAGATATTTTAACTAGGATTATGAATGTAAATATATAAAGGTGTAGCGTTAAATATATAGTATATCTTTTTTATGTTATTATAGTTTATAGTTTTAATTATAACTTATTTTGGTTAAAATTACCAAATCTCTTATTATTGAGGGCCTAAATAGTTGGTTTTAGAAAGAACTTAAGTATTATATACATTATATTAGCAGCTAATTGGGGAAGGAAATTGATTATATATATCAGCCCGGCGCTAATAAATAAAAGTAGGAAGTAAAAATGATTAAGTAATTGGCTTGACAAATGAGAATATAGATAAGATGTAAAGATTTAAAGTGCAATGTGACCTAAAAGAACAGAAAGTAAAATATGATGATGATGAAGGAGAGGCGGATGACTGACTGATTCCTTGGGAGCGGATAGCTTCTAAGAATCTAGTCCTGTTGATGCTCATTATTTATATTGCGCACGACAAGTGAAATAGACTCGTGAGATAAGTATAATAGGAAATATTTAGGCTTTGGAGATTTTGACAATTAGATGGTAAAAACGAAGAAAGAAATAGAGCAGATGCTATAGTAAAGCTATTTAAAATATTATAAGTTGATAAAAGAAGAGATAAGTTACCAAACAATAGATCAGTATGAAGAGCGAAAATGAGGAAGAGTTAATAACTATCGGTAAGCGAAGTGCTTGATCTCTGGTAATGGATGAGATGTGAAAGATTGGTGACGATGCAATGGGAGTTACCAAAATAAAATACATCTGGAAGTGAAAAGGGACAGAGAGAAAAAGAATTAAAATAAAAGAATAGAAAATGAAGGAGAATACATGCTGTAAGAATTTCAGCGAGTAGTCCGAATATAATATATAAGTGAATAGGTTTATGAGGGTGAATATAGGTTTACGTCTTGTGTTTTGTTTTTTCATAATATAATAATTGATCAGCTGTAAGAATAATGATAAAAGTAATTAACATGCAAATGTAGCATATAATATGACCTTGGATAATTAACATGGGCAGTAAAAGTCAGCAAGATCTAAGACTGTAGATGAAGGATTTGGGGACAATGAGAGTAAAAACACACATCCTATACTATAGAGTTATATAGATATACGACAATGCTTAAAATTTTGCAATAATACACCATTAACTGAAAATAACTCAATCTTAACGTTTTGACCAAGAGTCACTCGGAGTGTTCTCATTGTTTTGGGGGTGAAAGAGTTATTTGGCTACACTTCAGTAAAATGTTGCCAGAGATATATTAGAGTTAAAGACGTTTGCTGTTGATAGTATGGTCGGGCTTCATGCTAAACGTAAGTTCTATAAAAATATTTGAGTACTGATTAGTTAATTAAATTATTGCACTTTTTCTTTATGTAAAAGAAGAAATTTTATATTTGATAGATATTCTGTTTTTTTTCAGGCAGCGCAAATGATAGATGTTGTTGTTGTTTATCTATAATTATATGCTATATTATATCAATAATATTATAGTAATAGTAGAGGAGGAAAAAAGATAATATAACATTGTTTAGGGTTGATAAGTTCTGATCTACCGATATGGATCGCTTAAAAGATATGGAGGTGATCACGCTATAAATAGATAATTAGGTATTATTTAAATAATTCTTATATAGCATATGTGCTATTAGCTAATTATAATGCAAGGATTATACTAGTGAATAATTGATCAATATAGCGGAGGTCTGTATTAATTAAGATGTGTTAGATAATTATTGTAATTGGCATTAATTTGAAAGTTGTTATGTAATATAATATTATATATTATATATATAATATTTATATAATATAAGCTTTTATAATATGGTAAGTAGGTGTAGGGACTTAAAGATTTTTTATCACCAATAAGTTGTAACTATATCACTTTTAGTGTGAAATATAGGTTAATAAGGTGAGCGGATTAAAATTCTTAAATTTATGTAATATATATATATATAATAATATCACTTTATGCTTTTCTATTTAATATTTACTTATTTAATATATATGTTAATATATTATTGGATATATATATTGTATTAGTGTAGAGTTATTATTTTATATATAATTTTCCACAAAACATAATTAATTTATATATAATATAATAAATAGACCCTTTATATATACTATATATAAACCACTTAAAAATAGGTATTTTATTAAAATTATATAATGATTAAGTAAGATAAATTAAAAATGGAGAAGAAACGTTCGAGTGAAGACTTTGAATGTTCCTTTTGAAAAGCATGTTCAAGTAACAACGGAAAATGATCCCTTCAAACGCCCAATTCGGTTAATCAGTCTTCAAAAATTGCCTGAAAATGATGAAATTACCTATAAACTTATTTATAATATAAGGAATATGATAATGCAATTCCAGTGAATAATAATCAATCATATTTATTTTTGTGCCCAGTAATATTAGTTTTTAATAGATTATTAAGGTGTTTTAAATCTAAACCATACATAATAATATTTGCCTATAATATGTACTCTTATATTTAGCTAATAATATATATATATAATAATATATAATTATAAAAATAGGGTAAATAATAGTGTAAGTGAGTACACATACATGTGTGTTATAAAGAAAGAAACCTAAAATCATAAAATAATACATTCTGGAATATAAGCTTTAAATTCGAAGTAATTATTTGTGAATATAAAAGGGTTATATTCACTTATATTATTATATAAGTGTTTAGTAATAGTATAAAAAATTGAAAAATAAATACAAGTGAAGCTGTACGTTTCGCGAATAGATATAATGAAAAAGAGACTGATAAATAAAGGTGATAGATAACAATAGTTGTCGTTTATTAGAGTAACGTGAAGTATAGCAGGATTATGGCATTACTCAGTACGGCAAACTATAAAATAAAAATAATATATCTATCTTATAAGCTATAAATTTGATAATTACTATAATGTTAGTGCGTGGAAAATATATTTAAAAAATATATTAATATTAATAAATATATTTATTTATAAATATGTAGTAGTAGATGATATAAAAATAAGTGAAAAATATTAAAGTAATTTTAATATATATTAAATATATTATTAAAGTATAGTATATATATTTTAATGTGAATATTATTATATAATATAAACTATAATATTCACATTTTTGTGTATATCTAAAATAATATATTAGCATCTCATTATAAATTTTTAATATAAACTTATTATAAATTCTTTTCAAATATTTTATCAAAATTTTTAATAACTGTAACGTAACATCATTTTAAATTTAATTATCAATTTCATTCAATTAATTTAAATGCTATCATATTATCGTACATGTAATCTAAATGAAAGTAAAATAATTATTATACACTGAATAATAAATAATGTGAATATTTTAAAAAATTAGGAAATTCATTATATTCAATGTGAATTAATATATAAAATATAATAATATAAATATAATATAATTATATTAATAACTAATCTTTATAGTACTTGAAGGGGGGAGAGTAGTATAAATAGTAATAAAAAATAAATTAGGGGAAGTGGGATAGAAGAGACACATAACAAGGTGAAATTGTGAGATAATATATAATATTCCTATTTAATATTAATTATATATAGTAGTTAATTATTATTTTATTATCTATATTAAATATAAATGGTACCCCTCTGTCCCAGTGCCCTCCTTGATTTGCCAATTCCCTTAAGGAATTAAGACCCTATTGGATATAGGGCAGCGTTATTTATGATATTATGGCCGTGTTGGAAAAAACTTCCCTCAAGTGGAATTTTGAGCATGCTCTAGGTAATTTATGATACACGAAGACCTGTTTACACTCTCCCTGCGAAGCTCCCTCATAATAGTTGAAGGTTCCTCTATTAAGTGTGTGTTTTCAGTAATGCCATCCACTTACCTTACAACCCGTAGAGAGTCTGAACTATCACTTGTGAGATTAAAAATTTGGTGCCTCCTTTAAAATTCATGTATACAAAATAAGTATAAGACAGGTTAATTATGCGACAATTGAATGGAGTAGGGTTTGTACACAATTGAATTCCAGAAAGAGTAATTTACTTGTAAAAAGATAATTGCATCATAATCAATTAATATAAGTGATAAGCAGTATGATATTTATTGGTATATAATAATAAGTAAATATAAACGCACATTAAATATATTTAGTAATATAAATATTATTATCTTTAATTAATATATATAATATTAATTAGGTGTGATATTACTAAATATAATAATAATTTATAAGGTATCTAGTAATTGTAAAAGTATAATTAATATATAAATTATTTAATTATAATTGAGTTATATATATTAAAATATATAGATCATTAGTTAACTAAAGAGAAATTAATGCAGATGAAAAACATTCATAAAACCGGTAATCTTGTCAACATCAATACCAGTCATTCTCATGTGAAAGTTATAAATACTGCCAAGCGTTTTTCACGTTCTCGCTACTCTGACCATATATACTTTTATAATTAGTTGAGGTTATATTAATAATGAGACTCCTAATTACTATACTCGCCGGGTTGCACTTTGGGAGTACTACAAATTGCATATACAATCTTCCTCTTGGTTATCACGCCACACTCTCATACCTTGCTTACCTTTAACCTGCTCGATGGGTTTGTTTTATCATCGGTCTGAATTTCTAAAGGTTTAATTCTAAATACTCTCAGCAGTCCTCGTGTTCTTCGTGAACCTGTTCTTTTAAAGTATTACACTCGCCGAACTCTCATACTGTTAATCATTTTATTCGACTGCCCTTTGGGGCGTATACTTGCAAAGAAGGAGGAAAGCTGACTCATATTCAATTTTAAGAATGGCTGCCACGGCACTCTTGCTCGCCTTACTTGGACATCATTGGTGGGATAGAGGAAACGTCGATCCCTAGGAGGGAATATAGAAGGACTGTGTCTTATCCCACTTTCAGCGCTTGATAGGACGTACAAAAAGAGTGTAGGTATTTGAAGTGAATGTTCAGATTGAGAAGGAAGAAAATGATAGTGGCATAAAAAGGGTATAAGATTTGCACCTCTGCCTTCCAATTCCCTCAGCAAACGGAATTTCTCATAGGCCTCTTAGACATCATATCAAAAACATGAGAATTCATTGGTTTTGTGACTTTAGTTTTTCAACCTGCTGTCTTATGTAATGTGTAAGTGTTTAACAGGGCGTGTAGGACACATACTTATGGTTTATGGTATGTGGTATTTGTTAGTGTATCAACGGAATTCGTATCTTGAAAATTTGTTGTTGTGTGCTAGTTGTTTTCTTAAGGTGCTTTGTATGATTGAAGATATTTGGTGCTAGGTGTCCCTTTGTTAATTTTATTTGGTGCCAAGTAATGTATCTTACCTAGAGAAATAATGTATAGGAGTCAAACCCTTTGATGTAGAGATGACTATATTGGGTAGAAGAGAAATTAAGCATGAAGTTTGTTTTCCCCTTTTTGGTAAAAAGCTGGTACTCCGAACAGAATTTCGCTTAACTGTGCGGAGTCCCGTCGAAAAAACTTTTGCCAAACACCGCGGTACATGTCGATAGACCCATTGTATGGTGGAGAGATTCGGGTGTGTGTGTGGGACAACTTAAAAACTGCATATGGCTTAGAATGCAATCTGATTTGTTTTTCTTGGTTTTTTCCTTATGAATAACCATAAAGGCCAAATCTTTTCCAATGGCTTGTCTTAATTCACTTAGTATCAAGATGCTTCTTTTGGGT
The DNA here is from genome assembly GCA_015478945.1 of Trachelipus rathkii. NCBI lineage: Eukaryota > Metazoa > Arthropoda > Malacostraca > Isopoda > Trachelipodidae > Trachelipus > Trachelipus rathkii. The sequence continues at coordinate 44,056 of JABUQX010026299.1, forward strand.
TCTGAAGGAATTTGCAAGGCGTGTGACCTTATCTCTAAACTACAAGGAAGGCATTGAAAATAATTAATATGCTATCAGACTTGATCCTTTTTTTTTGGTGAAAAAGTCAATATGTGCATACTTTTGGGGAACAACAGTACAATAAAAGTCTCAGATTTTTTGCTCTTAATGAACTGATCTGTTTTTTCGCAAGATGTCTTCGTAAAAAAATTACAATAGCGTAACATATGCTCTCACGTATCAGAATGTCTAAAATTACCTGATGTGAGTTAATTCATAGATACATGTTCGACTGCTCCCACCCCTCTATGCACTGGAAATTCCTAATATCCTGTGAAAAAGACTTTTAGAGGAAAGGGAAAAAATGAACTTTCATAAGAACGGACTGAGAAAAAGCAGATATTAGTAGATAAGGTATTCTAATACCAGGTTGTGAAAAACTGGGAGTGGGGAGCTAACAGTCCGTGTTTTTGCTTATCGTTCACTTGTTTGTTCAGACGGACTCTTAGGACAGTGTTTGTAAGCTGGTGGGGTCTGGCAAAGAAGGTTTGTTGACGTATGCAATATATACTCTCTTTAGGGCTTAACTTACAGTCATTTGTCGAGAGGGAATGCAAGAAGTTCCTGGGTCCATGAACTCGGATGATCTCCGATCTCGAATGGAGATTGCATTGCTGCGAGTTGCATTGCGTCACAGGTGTGAGGCACTCGTCACATTCTTACCCTATATGGCATAATGCCATCAACTTATGTTGATATAGAGTACTCTAGAGAGTCTTATACAACAAAGTGATTTCATTGTCGTGGGAGGTGGAGACACGGTGGCACTGTTATGTCGTATTAGGCAGTCTATTGAAACTAGTACACTGTAGCACAAACGAGTGTCAGTCAGAGTATGTAATTATCAATTGTTGTAGGCGCTAGAGATGTCTTTGAGCATGTTCCACAAACTAGAAACCAAGGCCGACGTCTCACATTGCAGTAAGTTTCTGCGCGAGTCCAAGCGACTAATATGAATAGTCAGCCTTTAAAGGCATTTCATAATGTTGGGGTTATAAAATTTACCATAACACTATTATCCAAGTTAGCCGAAATATAAACATTCGCTCATAGCGTATATTAATAATCACACGCAGAGTCACATCTCATCAAACAACAATTGTGTCCGGGTTGCAAGTGCTTCATCTATATGGCATTCATTATAGTGAGAGCATAATTATATATGACTTAACATAAGCACCGTTTCCTCCTCCAAAAAGACTGATTATATAGGCATCCACACCATTAGGGGTTAATATTCTTTGTTTTTAAAAGTAAATTAATTTGTGGTTCCTATTGACTCTCTGGTCGTGATTATATTGTGAGAACGTCTTTCTATTTACTATTCTTAGGTGATGAGTCTAATTGGTTAGACTTAATTGGTCCGAGAGTGGTCAATTTCATTTCCCCGGTGTCGCTTCACAACTAAAGTTTTTCAAGTCTGCATTATGCACATGTCTCTCCTAGATAGATAGACACAGTGGAAGTTATGCGTGTGAGCAGTTTAATAAGAAGATGGATATGTTAAAGAGTATGGAAGCGGAGTGAACGCATAATCCGAATGATGTGAAAAGAGGGGGCGTTTTGGCATATTTGTGTTCGTAACTTGGCAGGGTAAATAATATAAATTCCCCTATAAAGAGTCAATGGATGAAGTCTGATGAAACATATTTATATGTTATATTTTAAAATTATATATATCATCAGCGTGAATACCAACTTACTTTATAATAATATAAAAAAATCAGAAAATTACACAACCATGAAGTAGCTCACTCACTATAGTTTGATATAAAACTATGAGTAATACAAAGTTATAGTTTAATAAAAATAATGTTAGTTTTTCTTTAAAAAAATTAATATTGCGTTGTTAAAAAATATCGTTTTTCTAATGCCCAGTTTTAACTCTATAGTAAGAGAATTTAAATCTTGTGAATTTTGATATAAACCCAAAACAAAAGAGGCAAAAGGCGGTCATTTTAAATGAGTTATATTTATCCTTTATAATCCATAAAACACGTTATGAATAATAGCACATTTATTTTCACTAAGAGTAACTTTTTCATAATTTTGTGTAAATGCAAGAACTTACTGGTTTTTTTCATGCATGATTGCGTGTGTGAGAATAGAATTTTCCATAATGCACATAAAGAATATACATATATACCCTATTCTTTTTTTTTCCGTTTTTTTTTTAAAAAATTTAATAATAAAATAACTAAATGATATGTGAGTCCAGCTTTTCTCTTTTAGGAATTGTACAAGAAGAACCCAAGTGATAAACAAGGTACACCCGGTCCTAATAATAATCACAATAGTGGTATATATACCTCCGAAAAGACAGGCCTCTGTGTAAAAGGATGACGAATTAAAATTAATGAGTGGAGCGATGTATATTGTTTTATCTTGAGTTTATCTTTATTATTGAGAAGGAATAACTTAAATTTGTTTCTAAAAATATAACTTTGATACCCTAAATGTAAAATACATATCAGAAATGTATTATTAAAAGAATTGAAAAAAATAAAGTGAAAAAATGTATTTAATATTTAAATATATATGCAAGAATGTCAATAATAATATAAATAAATGTTATTATTAAGGTATTGGAGATAAATATAGTGATAATTTTAAATAAACTGGAAAACTTTTAGAAAAGATATAGATTAGAAAAAGTCTGTTAATAGAGAATAGATTGAATTGAAAATTTAATTTTTATAATTGATAATAATTTGTTGTGCAATTATTAATAAATACTAACATATTAATGATATTACAATGTCTAGCATAATTGATCGCTTCCAATTAGTTAACGCCACTAGGTTGAAGGAATGTCCTACGATTTAGATCTCCAATCAATCTGTTATCTCGTGTCTTTGTCTCGTCCCGGCAGCGTGCCTGTTGCGTTTCATTGTTCGTTTTTCATCACGCCTCGGTCCATTTTCCCTGTGGTGAATTCGCGCTACCTTCTAGCTTGTCTTCTTTTGGCTCAAACTCCGGGCTTTATGTTCTATATTGTTGTAGTGTGCCTCGCTGAACATACAAGACCCAATCAAATCAATAAAATGATTATAGATAAGCCAGAGTTTGTTTTTGTGTGATGTGCATCTTAGCTAAATTATTTCCTCCATCTATCTACCTACGAAGCTAGTAAATGTGCACCCCGAGCGGGCTGGCAAGTATCTATGGAAAATTCCTCCCTCTTTCATTATATAAGTATTTATTATAAATTTCACTATCAGTGCCATATCATTTCCATTATTATTATATACTAACTTATCTTTCAATCCTAAATCTATATATATTGATATATAAATATAATGATATTATAAATAATATATTTTCTTATTCCCTCATTTTTTCTCTGTTTTTTTCTTTCTTCTTTTCCGTAAATATTTATTTTTGGGTGAGCAATGGTTGGAGACTTACCAAATTCCACAAAAGTACTGCCAGTCTGTCCAATAAATGAGAGATATACCAAAAATAAAACAAATTCTCAACCTCAGTACCATATAACACGAATAACAGTAAAGACGGTACTGGAGAGAACTCTGCGAATGATAAGTGTTTCTTAAAGACAATTATAAAGACAATTGTAAATACAGAAAAGAAAAAGTGAAACTTAATCACTGTACATAATAACAATGAGAGTCATTATACCCAAATACAACTAGAGGATCAAAACAATTATACTATTAACTACATCCTTGCAATTTTACGCATTAACGAGTCTCTCATGTTAAAAATTTAAACGTCCACACCAAAAAAATCAAATATATTTATAATCTTTTAAAATTTTTTCATATTTATGTCAACAGATCATGTAGAAAACAAGAAAATAGTAGTTCCAAACCTATAAAAAAGTGGCTAAGTCAATTCGGATAATCCCAGGAGTTTACAGTCGCCGGCAATTGAAAAATCTATTTAGGATGATGGTGTTTCATCTAAAGATATATCTCGTAATAGTAGGAAAATCGATGGGGCGGTTATAAATAATAAAGTATAGCAACTTATCTATTATAATAATTATATCTAAAAATAAAGCAAAAGTGAATCAACATTATTTAAATGTCCAAACTTATGTTCTGAATATAATTATAATTTGATCATAAAGTATAATATTTGATTCTATTATCCTAATAAAAATAAAAAACTAAGACAGATGTGAAAGGTAAACTCGCAAAAGCATGAGTTTAGGTGGACTATTTAAAATCATTCTATATGAAGTCATTATTTCTTGTAAATAATAATTATTAATATTAATATATATATTATAATTTATATATATATATTATTATACTTCATATATATATATATACTTTAATTAATTCATTAATATTTCCATTATTTAACTATTCCATTATCCTATCATCGTCTTATAAACGGTACAGATTAAACGTCACTTTAATAATACTTTCAAATCTATTGTATGAGTGCACCTATTTTGAACTTTTAATAAGTACTAACTAAAGTATCTCATTAATTCTATTTATTATTAAAAATATAACAAATAATTATCTTATAGTAATTTAAGATATATTATATCAATCTTTTGGTTTCGTCTGCAAGGTGATTGTCTAGATATACTTAAGATTTTATCTTATAAATTACTGCATTTGGAATCTCTTTAAATATATATAAATCAATAGTGCCCATGGCATATACATTTAATAGTGGTTTCTCATTAAGAGGGTTTTCATATAATCTATAAAAAAACACTTTTGTTCATTGGAGGAATTTTACTTTAGTTTTACTTAACATAATATTGGGTGCACAAGACGCTCTCACAAGATAGAATAAATAAACTGAGTTAGGAGACATGTAGTTTAACCGCTCGATCCAGGCCAACACATCTGAGTATTAATAGTTGTATTATAAATCTCAGAACTTTCATTCTTTAAATCTATATAAATTGTTAATATATAAAACACACACATTTTATGTTATAATTTTTCATTACCTTATTAATTAGTTATTAATACTACTATTGTTTATTTATTTTTATAAATTATATTAATATTGGATATTTTATAATCTAATTTATACATAGGTAGCTTCTTCACATCACGATGAGTGAATTTAAATATAACTACTTACTATTATATAACTATCATCTTTATATGATATGTTACTCTTATATGATAGTAAAAATATGAACTTGAAATATTACTCGTTTTAGGTTGTTATATTGGTTATATTTGTGTGGAGTATTTTTGATAATCATAATCTTCATGGTTTGTTATATATGTAATAGGCAGTCATTAACATTTATTTTTTTCAGACTAAACTTAATTTTTTCTAATTCGTTGATGTGAAATATTAAATACTTTTAATTGTCATTATACTATATATTAACTATAATTATGTATAATAAACATATTAAAATTCAATTGCCCAATTCAGTATATTCTCCTATATTATTAAAAAAAAAAATCGGACATAATTGATACAAAATAAAGGTTCCGTTAACGATCGCATTTATAAAGAAAAAAGCGCTAAGTAAGTAGCAAGTGAGGTAATGTAGATGAGAAGATGTGAAAGCGACAGCGACAGCGACAGTAGCAGAGACAGCGACGAGGAAGACGCTAGCGTCGAGAACAAAAAAAGTAAGCAGACTTGTAATCATAAGGGAGCATGTATAAATATATGATATAATAAATAAATGTTGATAGAATTTTTATAATTAACATTAAAAATTAAAAATTGGCTACTAAAAATTACTTACGCAATTTATATAAAGTGTTATACAGTTAATTAAGATTTTTATATAGTTTATGAGCCGAATTTTTATATAAAAATATTGTTATAAATATTCAATAATAGTTATTCAAAGATTTTAGTTTGGTATAAGGGAAGGAATTGGATTTGGGTTAGGAGATATGGTTGGCAGTTTATCGTGTTTATTATAATTATTAGTTTTTTTGTCTATAGAAGTGATATATTATATACTATATTATTTAATATATATTAATTATGTGAGGTGTAATTCATTTTTAACATTGCAGCAAATGATTGGGTATGCGGGCAAGAAACGAGCATATTTGTTTCGGTTTATGGATGACGGCGTATGTAATAGATCGTTTAAAGATTAGATGGAAGCTTTATTTGGCATGGTGTTTTGGATAATTATTGGGTTCGTGTAGGTTATGGATTAATCAATTCTGAAATGTTGATAATTCATAAAAGTATGTTAATTTGAGGATAGTGTGAAATGCGTGGTAGTTTAAGCTTATATAGATGTAGAATAGATAAATATATGGGGTGTTTAAATTTTATTCTAGAGTGAATTATAGGTTTTGTAATATACATCGGGTCGGTAATGAGACAGGGTGTGTATGATCTTTTGGATTTATTATATCTCATTTGTAATATGGATTAGGTATTATAAATAGAAAAATTTATAGATATTGAGTATATATGGTGAGATTGGCAGGAAAGTATTAGGTAGTATATGACCTATATAGGTTATATAGTAGGATGGAGATTCTGGTGGCGTTGTGGATGAGAGTTGCCCTACACAATATTAAAATAAAACGGACAACTTTTAGTCTCTCTAAGACGAAAAAATTAAGCTTTTTTTCTTGTGTTTGGTAGAAAATGTACGATAGAGTTTGGACTAAAAGAGAATCGCTGGATAAGAGAATTGAAGAAATTTGGCAAAGTTGTTCACTGTAAGACTCATAAAGAGAGAAGAAGAATAAGGAAGTAAGGCCTTTGAATAAATGTCAAAAGTGTGCTGCATGCAAAAGGATGAGAAGAAGGTCGTATAAGTTATTAGTTGAGGTACAAGTTAGGCGTTCTGAGGCTATTGATGTAAGTTATGTTCAGATGGTGAGCGTCAGCTGGAAATCAATAGATGTCTGAGTTTAAATATTTTTTAGAGCGGTATAATGTTTATGCGCAAGAGGAATGGAGATTACAAAGAGCTGTTTTGTAGAATAATCTGTTGAAAATGTGCAAGGTCACGTGGCTTGGTTGATACTCTCACATTGGTTGAGATCGCTTGTGAAGCGCGTAACTATCAGATCGCGGATGGTGTTATGTGTGGGTCTCTGACATGGAGTGGGTTAATATAGTAATGGTTCACTTCTGTACCGGCCGTGTGCGTGACGTGGGGTGTTGTGTGTTTATTGGTTTTGTTGATTTACAAAACAATATGTAATTCCTGGCTTATGACTTGTACTTCGGCTTGTGTTCTTGTAATAATTTATTGGAAGGTCTGTCTGGTTAGATATGATATCAATTCTTTTCACGAGTTGTCTTCGCTTAATGCCCATGGGTTAAAAGAAGATCATTAGAATGTTTTCTGTATGGTTGGTATATTGAATGGATGATGATAGTCAAGTAATATTATGGTTAATGACTGGATGTAATAGAGCGGTCAGAGTGTGTCTGGGAAATACAAGATCCGGTACCTTGGGAGACGCAAAGATAAAAAGTGAGATTGTATGTTAAGTAATACCGAATGTTTTATAGAGACAGAAATGTGTAGATTTGGTGTAAGAGGCAGAATGAAGGTTATATAAGGAGTGGAAATGGGGGGTAAAGTGATAAAAGGCTGAATGGTTGTGGCTAATCTGGGACTAAGGATGAATCCTCACCTTAAAATTGACGATATAATAATTAATACCTTTAGTGTAGAGCGTAATCTGCAGTCCCATGAAGACTTTATAGGTTGGATTATTCTTAATAGATATGCGATAATGTAATATCTTCACACTAGAATTAAATGGTACTATATCAGAACTGAGTTTTTGGACTGAACATGATCCTTGCGATTTACCTTTTACTTTCTAACTGACTTTCTTGTTCATGAGCTCGAAGCTTACAGTTCAGCAACTGTTACTTTAGAACTGAGATTGGTGTAGAAAATAAGTAAGCGTATGTGTTATACTGAAGTCAAGAAAGAAAATAATATAAAGACTATAAATAGTATATTATATACTGTGTAATGTATTTAATAATTATAATGATAAATAAGGAAAGATAATTGAAAAAAGAAAAGAAAAGTCAATGAGTAAAAATAATAAATATAATTTTATATATGTATAAACAATAAAAGTAATAATTATTCTATAATATTAATTTAATAATATATATAAATTTAATAATTTATAATAATATATATAATATAATAATAAATATAATTTAAAGGCAATGTTTAATAATAGACTCTTTTCTTTCTTAAAACTATCACTACGTAAAATTAATTTTTATCTTCCTTTCTCGACATCTCTCTTTTTCTCGTGCTTACTCCTCTAATTTTCCCTAAGAATGTGAGTAACGTGTAAAGTCGCTCTACCAACATTGAAAGTCATACGGAATACAAAGATAATAGGCAAGTATGCGACGTAATTTAATCC
>JABUQX010026300.1:0-13974 GCA_015478945.1 Trachelipus rathkii
AGACGCGGGGAATTCGTACCCTCTTTCACTCGTCGGCTCGAAACTCCTAAAAAGGACAATATAATAAAGTACAAAAAAAACATTACTAAATTAAAAAAAAAAATAATGACCTATTTTTGGAAACTTTGCCTCGATAACACTAATGCAGGAATCAAGTATATCACAGCGTGTACACTTGCTAGATCTATGATTATACTAGTATTTAAGGATTTTTATAGTGTGTTTAGTTATATATAATATTCAGAATTAAAATATGATTTTTTAAGTTTCTTCGATGAGACTCTGCTGATATTCTAAATATGTTTTATTATTTATTCCTGTAGTGTTTATTATTTTTCTAAGTTCATTTCACGTCACGTGAGCACTTCACTGATTCACTGATGTATAATATTATTTATATTTTTTTGATCTACATATTATCTATTTAACTACTATAGTTATTTTAAATATGCCTTATATTAATAAAGTTTATATAATGTTGTATTTTTTTTGAGTTTAGTATTGTATAGTATTAGCTAGACTATGATTCAGATAATCTGTTCTATTGGAAGAACAGTAGAAGGAGTTATCTGTTCTATATATGGTTTTAGCTAGTAGATCTAGCCGTTATACTAGTAGTATACATTAGTAAAGTTTATAATAGGTTAAGAGTATGTTCCCATGCAGTGCGTAAGGTAGGATATCGTGAGTGTTTTTCTATCTTAAATGTGTGGTTCGGTTCAGCCGGAAGTTTTCATATAAACCTTACATTGAAATTGTTTGAAATGATCTGGAAAGAATGATTTGTGTCAAACATAACGCTAAACTATCATGTCCTTGAAATAAATATCTTTATTGATAGTTTGAAGACTCCTATCATAAACTTCCTTTCTTTAATTGAAAAGTAGTTTTGCATTTTTTTATTTTATCTTTTTATATTACTTTCAAAGTGGCAACTTTGATTATCTTTTCACGTATCATTGTCGTCTTTCTATCTTACTTTTTTTAAAATCTGTTTTAAGCATTTATTAGGTTTAAATCAAGGTGTCGTATTAATTTTTTTTTGTGTTTTTTTTTTTGAGTTTTAAGTTTCTTTATCAATCATATAGCATATCTTACTAAAGTTTTAGTGAAATTATTGACTGGCAACACCGTATTCACGCCTAATAAAGTTCTATGTAGATAATTAACCTGGACTTCCGCTAGACCCGACACAGCCGGTTACACCGTCCGAACTAGCACCGAGCTACATCACACATGGCATCCAACCAACAGCCACACACCAGCACAGCTACACATATCTATATCTACAACACAGAGCACACTATACAAATATATAGATTATAATATGATGTAGAGTACTATGATATAGTATTCGAGGTATATATAATAGTATATATGTAAGATACAGGTTGTAAGTGTATATGGAGTAAACCTTATATATGTTGTTTGGTTCTATTATTATGATTTTTTTATTATGCTTAATTCTGTTTATAGAGTTTAGTCAGTATTTTATATGTTTATTTATGTTATTAATATATATTCAACTTAATAATATAATTGTATTAAATATACCCATATATATTTAATATATAGTATATATTATTAATATTATATATTATAGTTATAGTTATATATAACTATATTATACTGTTTATATATTATTATATAATCTATATATTAATTATAGTATATTATAATGATAATTGCTTTTCATTGGGTGCGGAAGAATAAATTTCTCCTTCTACTTGGAAGGAGTTCTATGAAAGAGGGCGGAGTGAAGTGGAGATCCCGCCCTTGGACTCAACCTGCCTATAATATTAAACCCTCGGTGCATGATTATTTAATTATTAAGCTTTAACTTTTAGGACGTTTAATTAACTAATATATAATATACTATTATATATATATATATATATTATTATATAGTTATTCAATTATTATATATATTTTATTATATATATTTATTTATATATTATTTTTGTATATCATTAGTTATATATATTAATATATATATATAATTATATCATTACGTATCCCTCATATATCTTTATAATAAGTATTAGATAGTTTGTAAAAGGTGATAAAGATTAGTATAACATCTATCTATAAGGTTAAAAGAATTTTATGGAATACTAAGCAATTTCCTCGCGCATTAGTAGTATATTATTAGAAGCGTGTTTTTTAATAAAAGTTCTGTTCTGTTCTCGAAGAAATTGTAATTTGTGACTCTCTGTATGATATAGATGAGGAAGACTGTATTTCAGTGACCGAATTCTAATGAATCCTGTCACTATTCGAAATCCAAAATCTATTATCAATAACTCAAAGAAAAATAGGTTTCAAATCCTGATTCTCTCTCTCTTCTCTCCGCTCTCTCTCTTGTCGTCTGATTAATTGCAGCGTCTCTCTCTCCATCTCTCTCTCTCTCTCTCCTCTTCTTCTCTCGTTCATCTCTCTCTCTCTCTCTCTACCGTTTGTGTCTCTTTTATTTTTCGGATTAACCTACTTTCCCCCATCATACCTTGTTTGGCTTTACCTAAATTCAAAACCTTTGTGTGGGGAAAAAGAAGACCTTTCCCTAACAAAGAAATATATTCCACACACAAATATAATATATCAATTATAAGGTTTATTGAGTTCCGTTTGTAAAACCTTATGCGAAATAGAGTTTCCGCAACAGAACCTCAGCCAGCCTTCTCTCCCCGCGCTCTGTATGTCGTAACATATCGAGAAGATAGGTGTTAGTATCTTTTCGGGGTCCTTCGCCCTCTCCACCTTTATATTTTCAGAATCTTTTTGGTAAAATAAGTGAATAAATAAAACCGGAGATCTTTGTGGTTTTAGCATGCCATTTAACTCATGGCGTTCGAAATTGATGTTTAGACACTGAATTCTTTCTTTATATTTTGAACATTAAAGAATGTAGGGAAACAGAGCAGGAAGCGTGAATGCTGAGCACTTCAAAAATCTAGACCCAGTTGTGCATACACACACAATCCCAAAAATACATTAACAAATGTTTAAGTGAGTGTTCTTAAATTATATATTTATCCAAGAAATTGCGACCGTGAATGCAGTGGATAATTGGTTTGGGTAGCGAAGACGATTAAAAGCAATCGTTTACTATACATAACTGCTGACTTTTTCTTCTCTTCTCTCTCTCGTCTCTCTCTCCTCTTCACTCTCTCTCTCTCTCAATAGATATTGTGATTAAAATCTTTTATGAGAGGGGAGGAGTTTGTGAAAGTTGTAGGAGTACTTAATTGCCTTGCAATGCACATTAATTAAATTCTCTTCTACACTGTTAATATAATTAACTATATATTATAGCAATATATATAGTATTATTTATGTAAGTGTAGTTATTATTAGTACTTAGTATAATATTCTGAGATATTATGGAGCGTAGCAATGATCATAACTATATACTAAATGTGTTAGTGTTAGGTATGTTGTGATGAATATATTCGTGTATTGTGTGGGTGTTAGATGATGTTAGTGATAGTGGTTCATCACCATCATTTAGTCATCAGTCTGCCCTTTTAACTGTCGCTAGAATAGTGGGGGGGATGTGACAACAACATACACCAGAAATGTCCGTAGTCATGCTGACGCACTCTAAGATATTAAGTGCGCTAAGTTATGGTATCCAGATACCTGAGCGTCATTATATCATTAGTAGGTAACGTAGTTATTATATTAATAATATATATACTGATCTATCGATTTTTTATATTGGGGTGGTATAATAAGTATATATTGGTTATATTATATAAGGCTCCGGCGTACGGACCTATAGACTATATATAAAGTGTTGATATAGTATGTAGTATATGAGGATATAATCTTATATACTGTGGTACTCTTGGTCTATGTTGCTGAATATTACTCATTGGTATACATATTATACCGTATATTAGTCATTACATATGGTTAATTATAGGTATCTTGGCTAATGTAGTACTTTAGAGTCACTAATTGGTATATAACTAATTAAATATATTTATCAGAATGGTTTCTTTATCAGTTATATATATATATATATAATATGATTAATTATTAATATTAGATATTACGGGTTATCAGTTATTAAGGAGTGTTATAAGTTATTCCGACCTTATTTGAGTTAATATAGGTTACCTAATGATGGATTTAGTGTGTTCTGAGATCCTTTCCTGATATATAGGTTATATAATAGTTATATATGAAGGGTCAGTTATCATATCAGGGCTTTATATAGCGAGAGTGGTTATTTGGTTCTATATTATAGGGTTTGTAGCATTATATATCGTGTCTAGTTTCTAGTGTGGGCTGTCGTAAGTTGTGAAATTAGCCCTACGAGTTACGATGCGACCTGTGCGTATCACCGCAACTCGAATATGTGCTAAAAGTGGCTTCGCGTTTTGATTTTCGTCACTGCGAGGAGATTGGAGTGGTGCCGTCTCGAGGCGGGAAGACACCATGTTTCCGAATGAAGGGCGTGTGGATTCTATGGCCTATTAGGGGTTGCCTATACTGGCGACTGATTGTATGGCTATAGGCTTATACGGTGGGGCCTATATGCATAGGCATATTATGTTTCTAGCTCTACACACGTGCTCCTGGAGACCAGTATTGTAGAATAGCTACTCGGCTTATCGTCGTAAATCCCGCTATGAGTTGTGTATTGAGGGTACGGGGAGTCAGATTGGCTGTATGAGTTTATGAAGGTCTAGATGCTTGCCTCTATGAGTTGTATTTAATCCCTACTGGTCGTAGTTCTATCCCCCCTTCTTCCTAGCCTTTTCTCAGCCTACACTTCTAGCGTCATGAGATAGCCCCGTATTAGTGCCTACCTGGCTGTTAGGATCTGGGGGGGTTGACGGCAGTGCGATCTCGCCTTCCGGGGGCGTGTGTTGGTGGAGTTTAGAAGGGTTGCTAGGTGTCAGCGTCGGTTGGCCAGTTGTTTGCGTATCGGAAGGTTTATTTGGGTGTGTCTTGGTTATTGTTTATGCTCTGGTATGTTTAGGAGTTTCTCTTTATGATGGATGTTGGAGGTGATCTGGACCTTTACCCGCCCTTTTCTATGCCTTTCTAGCACGGTGTGCGAGCGCTAGATTGATAGATACACCGGTCTTAGTGTCTTGACCCCTAGGTTGATCTGGTACGCGTGAAGAGTCGAAATGTATATTAGGAAGTGTGCTTAGGATGCTCCGTGCTAGTGTGAGTTTTGGAGCTCCCGGTCCATCCGCGCGCCTTTTTCTAACCCGGCTTTCTAGTCATGCTCTAAGTTGTCTAGTCGGTGCCTAAGAGTTACACGGCTAATATATTGTGTTACTTCCTAGTTTATAAGGTACGGATCGAATAGTATATAGGATTTATCAATTATTGATCTAGGTGCTTAGGTTGTTTTCCTTCTATGAGTTGTATCCCCACACCCCCTTTCCTAGTCCTCTAGTGCGTACTATATCTGATATGTCCTGAAATTTTTTATATTTTTTTTTCCAGCTATATATGTTTATCGATTAGTTCATATTCGACACTGCTGAATCGATTCTTGTGGTTTACAACGGAATCGATTCACTCCTAACAAAAGTTAGTATTAGATATTACCCTTACCCCCCTTTTTGATCTAATATTTTTTGTTCCTTTATAGTACATGAAGCCGATATTTAGATTTTAGATATGTTTTGAGTATGCCGCAAGTCGTATTGCCGCTATTGCGAAGCATGTATTATCAGCCGTGTGCGTTTTTACGAACAGCCAACCATTGCGCTCTTCGTAAGATGGCGACCTTCGCAAAAACCGTATCAAACGTGATGTCTAACACTAGGGGTAACTAATTGTCTCAAAAATTAAGATTTCCCGTAGTTACTTTTTCCACGCCATAGTCCTCAGGGCCCCAGCTGGTGGTCATTCTTATGGAGGCAAGAAATTGACCCAATGTACATTCTTACAAAAGATGGTGTTAGGCATCGTATCATTCTCAATACTGTATGTTCTTCCTTATATGTTTCACATTGTTTGCATCCAATTTCATTCAAGCGCTACGTCAAAGCGGTTGGGGGTCCCACCCCTTATATTAAAACAATGCTGGACTTTAGAAAGCTGAAAATGGTGAGTGTACTAGAAGATGAATAAATTGAAATAGTAATTGGCTATTACTAACTATATTGGCGAACATAATGGATGCCGGAGCCGTAGCTCGGGCTGTGGTGCTGTGCCCGAATGATTCAGGCTCCTACACGTACATATTGAACAATTGAAAGTTCATACATATATTTTCAATTGGTTAGAGTTCATTTTTGAGGTGTTTCAGTTTGAGCATAACCTGATTCTTTAAGCTTCCTTAGCACGACATGTCCACATCTTCGACACACTCCCATATTAATGCTACCCTAAGATGTGAATAAGATACTTATGAGTCGTTGTGTATACTTTATTAGAAGGTGTTAGGAGCTTTCTCTAGCCAGTTAGTATCCAACCCTTTCTAGCACTTCTAACAATGAATGTCCTATCTCATAGAAACACCTAATTATTAAGTGTCACCCTATGTTGTTAGTATGAGAATTCGATGTTGTGGTATTAGTAAGTGTTAGGGATTGTTCCTCTCTTACGATTACCCCCTTTGGTGCTAGCCCTTTTTGATGTTTTGGGCCTTGATATTTCGGTCTTGGCCTTGAGATTTCGGCCTTGATACCGTATCAAGCCCTGAAATTGGACCTTTAATAAAAGTTCGTGAGGGATTAACTGAGATTAAGGCACATGTAGGAATCTGACGCAGTACCTGTTGTAGGAACTGTCCACATTGAGTGTCATGTAGGTATCCGTGCACCTAATTAAGTCCCTGTAGACGGGAGGAAGGGACCCTTCGTACACGCGCGCCCGAATACACACACATCAACAACACACACTACAACAACACTAACACACACGTTTAAGACTAGGAACAATTTAAATTCAATCCCTAAATTCAATTAATTAGGAAAAACATTCACCGAAATAAACGGTAATGCATCTACTTAGTAGCATGAAAGGGTTGAATAAGGAGATTCATTTAAAACACAAAATTGAAGCAAAGAAATTACACACAAAATATAAATACCTCACATTCACAAAACACACAAGACAACATACACAACACAATCACAACACACACAATATCAACCGCCACAATTCACTTACACATAGTAACGTTATAATTTATTAAATATAAAAATTTATATTATTTATTTATTATTAATAAAATTTAATTGATAACAATCCCTTTCAGAAAGAAGCTAGTTATTATTATCTAATTAAAGGATTAAAAAAACAACACAATAGAACAAACATCTACACACTACAACAAATATAAATAACCGCAATAGAATAAAATGACCAACAAAGTTGACAGCCAAAACAGACAGCCACACAAACAAAACACACAAACACACCCACAAACACTTACACACTCACAAACAACATACCATTAAGGACTCAGAAATGATTTTACCACGCGCACGCGAGAGTTCAAGGGCTAACACACACACACAACACGACAACACAACACACACCCAAGAATAACTAAAATTATAAAAGCGCCATTATAAAACAATACAAAAAATGCCTTTCTTTATTAAAACAACACATAAAATACATTATACGTTTCCGGCACACTCGAGCTTTACAAACAATTATACAGTATAAAATTTAATTATAAAAGCTATTTATAGAGAAGCAGCTTTTTTTTATATCAAATCAAAAGACAAAAATGTTTTAATTTTTTATTTTAACATAATTGTTTATTTACATCTGCTATATCTCGCAACAAACTACAGTCATACAGTCTAAGTAAAACACATCAATACACATTTGGCTATATTAACATGCCCACACACACCACACACATCACACGACATTACAACACTTACACATAAAACTTTCTGTAAAACAACCTGAGAATTCTTATCTACATAGCACAGCTACGATATTCGCGACGTAGATTATTTTAGATAACATCACAACTATTAGTAGTGTCTCACAGACTTTAAGATGCCGAATAACACTAACGTAATTTGAGATAGTACTGCAGAGAATTAAATATGATGCCACATAAAACTAAATTTAGAAATTCATTATATATTTTATTTGTTTACCATAATAAACAATAAGATCATAAATATTATAGATACAGGTATAAGAATGAATATGTTATGAAAAGTAAGACAATTAAATGAAGCTTTGGATGGCTATCAACTTTTACATAACATTAGCTTTGGTATCTTATTATATAAGTATAGTTATCTGCTTTAGTAGTGTCTCATACTTATTGATGGCTTCATCCATGTATGATTGTAAAGTCTATATCTTATGATTACGACCAGTATATTTGAGTTAGATATTATCCATCAGCTATTTATTACAAGCAGTTACTAAACATAACCTAATAAGAAGCTTAACACTTTATACACTTTACTAAAAAGTATCACATAAAGTAACATAAGTAAATCAAACAACTTATAAATAACTTATATAATCCTATTATTCACACATACGCGCACAATACACATTGACACTTACGGGGTGGGCGGCACACTCATTGAGACCTTTACAACTAACTTTAAACTCCAAAAAATATAACTCAAAACTTTTAGTCAATAATAATAAATAACAATGACAAAAAATAAATCCGCAATACTATTATATATCATAATAATACATCTTATATATCCCAAACTATAAAATATAATTAATATATACTAATGTAACAAACTGATTAAATAGCGACTAATAGCTATCAACCTTACCTGTCTAAATCATCAATATATTACGACCTAATGGCTAGGGCGAGAGATTAACCCGCGAAATATGACGCCATCTAAGGCCGGGCGCGCAGCAAGTTGAGAGAGGGAAAAAAAAAAAAAAAAAAACGCTTCGCGCAAAGCGGGCGGGGAACGACGAACAGGGACACCGACATCGAAAAGAGGGTGGAAGGAGTTGGATTTTACCTTTGCGGGTGGGGCTTCATTGTCTGAACACATACTGGTAGAATATTATAGCTAATATTTGTAAACTAGTGAATATATTAATTATAATTTAATCATAATTCATAAGGCAATAGATATAATCCATAAATAAATTCATTTCACTCAATGTAATCGAGTTTTATACTAAAAGATATATGTAAATACGAAAAAAACATAAATCTAAATTAATAAAATAACGATATATAAAATAAACTATTTTAATAACCATAAAGTCAGACCATACAGCTGCAAATTACCTTTATTTAAAACGTTGAATTCATTGCAAAACTCATGAAAATTAAACTATCAAAAATTTTTCATGTCTCTTGGGTCAAAAAAGGAAGATAAATAAATCCACACAGCAGCCCCAAATTAACAAAGTTTAATAAAAAACAAAATGAATATAGTTAATATTTTAAAAACATGACTATTATGCCTTTCATCATATACTATATACTAAGGCCATACATAATAAAGAAGGATCATATATAAAAAGAGACTAAGGATTACCCGACCAATCACAAGTAAGGAAGACATTTCCTTTTATAGCACTGCTTAAAGGATCTTAGCGATCCAGCATGTTTCAGAGAGAAAATATAATTTATAAAATAATAATAACAATGATTTGCCTTTTAACCTATACGGGAAATACCTTTTGAACCATGGTATTTAAGGATAGTTAAAATAAGACGAGTCTACAAAAGAGATTATCTCATAAATTTAGGCATAACTAATTTAAGGCTCTAATTGTAGTTGAATTAGCAGCCACATATAACAGACTAAAGAGTACAGTTTGATAATATATAATATTGACCTGGAATTAAGGTGCTATAACACATACGACACGAGGAATATCATCAAAAAGAGATTTACTACCTCCTCATACATTTAAACTACAAGTATATATATTTCAACCAATATTTCTACACACTGATAATAACGATGTTAACATGTTTAATAGTATCAAATATATTGTGATTGGTCGATAATGTCTTAAAATGCTCGAAATTGCATGAGAGTCATCGACAATAAGAAATATTAATAACAAATTCATTTGTGTTACATAGTATTTATTTTCTCTATAAATCTTTAGAAAATATATATATAGTTCCTGTAATGATTCAACGTTGATTCTATAACAATGTAAGTGAGATTCCTGAATCATTCCTCCTAAATTAAAAGCACTTAACATAAGTATATTTCCAAAAGTTAATAACAATTGCTTACTTTGCTATATGTTACAGAGAAGAGTAATGTATAAATGATTGGATCTTGATTTATATCTTTATTTGCTTATCTAAACGATAAAATGGCGTTAAAGACTGATAAGTAAATTACGACAATAAAATCACGATAGAAGTAATGAACAAAACGTGTCTATAAGCTGTGATTGGTAGAAATGGAGACGTGTCTAGGCTTACGGCTCGCGCTTATGTAAGACAGAATAAATGTCTCCATTGCGAAAAATTACGTCAGTCAAAAACTTGTAACACTTAAATTTTCACAATTATTCTTCTCCTCTAAATGAAACATAATTTTAAAACTTGATAGTTTATTAAATTTTTATAAACGAATAGCTATTAAACTAGTTATCAAATAAACTATACATTTGTTCAAAAAGACTCACAATGATACTATGGAGAGGTATTATAGCAAAAAAGAATTTTTAAGAAATTTGAATATTATCTTTAAGAATATCATCTCAAATGAAATGCAGTCTTAATTTATAAATAGCTCCATAATAGTGTGCCTTTATTAAAACATCTAAAATGTTTCTAATATGATTAAAAGATATATCGATATACAATTAGTAAATCCTGTGTAAGTAGAAAGGTCAGATTGCCGTGGGTTTGTGGCTAGTGTAGTGTCGATGTTGTCGTATATCAGTAACTGCACTTCGCATAGATTGTTGTAGTAGACATCGTGTAATATCAATGAACTAGACCGAGTTAGTCACAGTAAATGACTAAATAGTGTTCGGTTAGATGTAGGATTTTAATCTGTTGAAAAAATAGAAATGAGTGAATCTTTATAGGAAGATTCAGTTAATCATCTGTTGATTGTAGGTAAGTACGCTAAACAGTCTTACTTCAAATTCATATCCTATCTTTAAAGAAGATAGTAGTAGAAAGTTGTTTAGATAGATATAAAAATGTGATGTGATCGTACAAATGGAAATAAAAAGCTGTACAGTAGTCATACAGTACTGACAATAGATGTGTATATCACTGTATCTTAATATTAGATGAAGGTTGTGGTGTATTTAAAATAGAAAAAAGTTTGCTGTGTGATCGGCGATAGTGTGTTGGTGACACCTTGCAAAGGATGTTGTATAAAGACTGTACCATGTAAGATGTCCAATATGGGTAATTTAGTGTATCGGACCAAATAAGTGTATATAACAATCAACGGATGTCCATATGAACAGTGTTATTAATAGGTGGTAAGTGTGCTTGTTGTGTCGCTACGAACGTGTGATGTTTCAATGCTGTTGTATATGTAGATGTGCTAGATGTCTGCTGATGAATGTCCATAGATGTTTGTGTCGCTATGTGTTATGTGTGTTTCTAAATTACAAATGAATAACATATATTGGACAATGAAGTATAAATCTTTAGAACAGTGTCTTTATCCTAGAATAAATGAATAATAATAAACAATGAAACAAATAAAAGGAATTCAAAGTTTAATCAAAAATAATAATATAAAATTAATTAAATAATAATTAAAAATAAATAAAAGATAAACAATAATGTTACTCAAATATATCATAACGGGTACTTCTCACACGACACGCTAAATAGAAGAGATGTAAATAAAACAAAGCAGATAAACGGATAGAGAGTTAAGAACAAAGTTTATAAGCTGGAAGCAAGCCAAAAACAGAAGTTAAGAGAGAATCAGAGATAAATACAAAAGCATAGAGTAGTTACATTTGCACTAGAATAACAGTTAATTTAAAGAATGACTAGAGTTCAAAATAAACAGTTACAAAAGTCAGCCTTAATAATAACACTCATGGAACATGACAGACGCTATGAGTGTTATATAAGAGAGGACCAGTTAGAAAAAGAAAGGACACTAAAGAAATTAGATTAACAACTGATTACAACATTATAATAAAGCAGATAATTAAAAAAATAAAACCGGAAAGCATTAAATTCTACTTCACTAGAAGACACAAAAAGAATCTTAATACTAGCTGTTAGTAGAATAACAATTAAAAACATACAAACATCTATGAATGAATAGAAGGTAAAGTAAATTTTTTTTTATTGTTAACAGGCCATTAACAAAACTTAAAAGGTTCCAAACTTTGGGTAAGCATGATTTCTTTTCTATACATTTTAACGAATATAATTTAGATTTAAAAATACAACATTGAATAAGTTTAAATATATATAAACTGTAAATAAAACCTAATTTCTGGTAGTTACTGTAAATTACTTACATTAAAATTAATTACAAAATTCTAATATGTAACAAAGAGTACCTGATATAAAAATGTGCCAATTAATCAAAGTATTGAAATTGATAGCCTATAATGAAAAGAATTCAAACCTCAGTAACTCATAAAAATTATAACTTCTCAAAACAAAAAAAATAACAAATAAATAAGAGACAATAATGCTCTACCACTCTTAATAAGCCTTTCAAAAAAAATAGAAAAGTATTTAAAAAAATACGCTCAAATATAAAAGAAAAGTCCATAAATCTGTCTAGGCTAAAATACGAACAGAGAGATATAGTATTAACAATAATCAATATTAAATGAAAAGAAAGAATAAAAGAAGTAATAAGTATAAAAAGCGCAAAATAAGTCAGTGACTCAATAAAAAAAAAAAGCATCAAAAAACCAGAATTGTTATAAAAGCATCAAAGTAGCAGAAAACAATAAAACTAACATGTACATAATATATACATATATCCAAATGTGAGATGTTTGGGTTCAAATTAATACCTTCGATAATATTGTATTTATACTCCTTATTACACGAGTATCTTATTATAATGGGGAATAATAAACATATAAATAATTATCAATGACAAATACATAAAATTTATTTTATCAAAAAAAAAAAATGTATAATATATAACGTCATTTAAATTTCAATGTTTTAATATTCTTAAGATTAATAAATATAAAATTAATAAAAAAAAAGTATAATTAAAGACAAAATAAATAATTAGAATAAAAGTAAAATAAAAAGTATTAATACAAAATAAATTATAATATATAAGGTCTATAATATGAATGGTATAATAAAATAGTATTATAGCTTTCAAGTATAATAAAGACAGAGAGTATAAAATACAGTAAGCAGGAGTAGTTAAAAACAGTAAAGCAGGAGAGGTAATAGCAGTAAACACAATTAGAGTATAAAAAGACAGTAAAAAGCGAGAAAGATTATAAAGCAGATAAAAATCAGGAGATTAAAAGCAGTAAAGACAATGAAAGTTAAAGCATTAAAAGTCAGTAAAAAAAGGGCATACTATCATGAACCCTGGTATGGGTTTAGTTAATAAACTAACACAACAACTCCTATTAGTTTTTAAACTGCTCTTACCTGCTAATTAGCAGAGTAAATATTAAAAGTAATATATAAAGTGTTTTATTTAATCAAAGGAATTCGTACAATTGTAGTAAATAATGAAATGTTTATATATATCAGAACCTTATCCTTGACAATATATATTATTACTTCTTACATACAAATTTTATTAATAATATATTATAAATTTACAAAATTATTAATGTTAGAAAATTATTAAGTAAAAATATATGTTAATTAAAATATAATAATGCTGAATTAAATAATAGGTACTGAATAATGAGATTACAGTTTTGGTTTCGCGAAAATGTATTTTAATAAAAATCGTTTAAGTATGAAATAAATAAATGAGAATGAACTGTTCTTACAAAACTAAACGAAATTCTTATTGAAATGTTTAAAAAAGAGTAAATGTAACTAAAAATAAATAAATGAAATGATTATATAAAAAA